>JAOXYJ010015378.1:0-12696 GCA_028566555.1 Lithophaga nigra
ATGTTCACATTGTAATTGCTTTGATTTTTGCGTCGTCTTTTTCATGTTTTCTCTCTCTTTTGTTTACTTTTTTTCAGTTTTATATTGTCTTCTTATCATTTTCGTAGTTTTTCCGTTTCTGTCTTCCCAATGTTGCCTTGTCTATGGATTCTTTCTTTCTGAACATGTTCCTTCGATATTCTATTGCCGATAATCAAAGTAAAGAAGCAATAAAATATATGTTTGTCAGCAACAGTGAACTATTTATGCAGATTGATTCATGGTTTCCTTTTAGAGAACCACTGCAATCCATGTATGATCTTATTGTAAATAGGTAACCCGTAATCCAGTTTCTTGGGAACATTTCCGGAAAATCCACTATAAGCGGAAATAGGTCTATATTCTACACATGCGTAACAGGATTCTTTCTTAGCGACCTAATTTTTACTTAGACCTTTTAAAAAAATGTCTTTATGCTATCTACTCCGACGTGTGGGACCAAGACACATCCACACTGAGTTAACGATGTAAACTGTCGAATATTAGTATATTTATTTCCAAGAGATGCTGAACAAAGCCTTTCGATGCAAATAATAAAACAATTCTGGAATTAACAAGTGTAAAATTTGAAACATCCGACGATTTATACATTGACCTTGTTCTCTTTGCTTTTTATCATCAGTTAATAAGTTCAAAATATTTCTAAATCATAAAGATGCGCATCATGTACGTTTGCATTAGTGTCCGCATGTCTGTATAATGGGAGATGATGGTTAGTTTAACAACGCTAATGTTTTATTATTCACAAATGAACGTTGCAATATCTTTTGTTTTAACAATAAATGGAGCACAACAATAAGTCCGACCAAGAAGATAAGGTGAATAGATTCCTGTTTCAAACGTGATGCGTACTTGAAATGATCACATATGAACGGGATAATTTGTAGGAAAATTTTGATGTTTTCAGTTTTCAGATTTGAGTTCCCATTAAACAGCATATAGAAACTTGAACTAACCTTAAAATTAGATGTAGAATTTGAATGTCACATAGATATTATATCATCTGTGAAAGATTATAAAATTTACCGTTTCATGTCAAGGTTGGTCAATGAACTTAGAAACCATTATTATACTTTATTCTATACATACAAAGTACATGTAATATACTAATGCATCTGAGGCAGTCTTTATGGCAGTGAAGACCTTCACGTGATTTGTTAGTGAGACAATCTTTGCTGAAAGGAATTACAAAGTATTACTGTAAATTACTTGAAAGTGATGTAATGAATAATGTCTACTCCAGAGATGCTGAACACAATAATATTTCTTTTCCAGTTGCGTGATAAGAGTACAAATGCTTCACTTTCATTGTTTAGTTTTACTTACTCTATCGTGATCTTCCTAATACTTTTAAATTCCCTAGTCTAGTTTCAACGGTATTGTGATCTCATGGTAGATGTATAATCATTAGTCAACTATGCTTTATTCAAATTGTTATTTTGTTTTTATCCATTACTAATTGACAATGACAACCATGCGAATCAGTCAGCTGTGAAAATGAATTCAAAAATAAAGGAGAAGTTCTAATGAAGTATCTGCAAAGGCCTACTATTTCTGATACGTTCATCATCAAGATCTTGTCGATTGCAACTTCCTGTATTAAGATTCATTGAAATTATTCTACTAATAAAGTCCTGAAATGATTTTAACAAGTGTTTTGCTATTTTTGTAAAGACAAAGATTATTACGTATCAAAGAGACAGCATAATGACTACAAAAGTACAAATTATAATGATGGTATCATCGATTCCTGTACTTTAAAACGACAAACATTCCATCAACCTACACCACACTGGAGGGGAACAAATGTAGGATTCATCATAAGTAATCATTTTGTTGCTGCTTTGAGAGAATTTGAGAGAATTGACAAAGTATTATACATGTATATACCACATACATAGAATAATGTAAAGAAAAATTGTTATTATGAAACATCTCTTGCTTAAGCAAGACAGTAACATAGCTGAGCTGTGCAAGAGGGTATATACGTTCAAATCTAAAACAAACACAGACAAAAGATAAAAACAGTAAGACGTGGTATCACAGGACTTTATTCTGTGGTTTTCTTAACGTGGAAGTGAATGTACTTCTGTTTCTCTCACTCCTTGACAAAGGCGTAAAAAATTTGGGCTGTCTCATAATTATTTTATATTATATAATAATGTATAAGATATAAGATACTATAAGATAAGATAGGACTTCTATACGGGATCAATAAGATTATTTTTGTATATAGTCAAAGAATACCATTGGCTTAGTAGTAAGACATTTTCAATAGATAACAGTATGTAAATACGTAGTGCACTAATATGAGATAACAAATTTAATATCAGGACATAATTCTTTTAAGTTATCTCACTTGTTAATAGTTTATCGCCCCTTTAAATTCTTATGATCGCTAGAGGGTGGACAATTGGATAATATTAGTAGGTTACTGATGATGTTCAGTATGTTAGACTTGCACTTTTTCAGTGGGAATGTAATTGATTGCAGATGACTTCAAAAACTATCATGACTACAGTTAATCTAGAGACTAATGGTAAATGTTACGATGAAGTACCTACTATGGAAGTCTTTATTTCTTTTGGTGTCAGCTTTATAGATACATATCAATTAGGACATGAACAGTAAAAATTGAATAGATAATCATTTTAAACATAATATAAACGTTAGCAGGTGGTGTTTGATGTCAAAATAGATGCTAAATACATTTAAAATGCGTTTTAGGTTTTTCTTGCCTCATTGGCCCAATTTTTTATCCAAAACAAGACCATAAAATCGGCATAATAATGCTTTTATGTCCCATCATATCAAACATCTTAAATAAGTCCTTACTTAACCTATAAATGTTGAGCATTTCTCATTCAAGATGAATCTAGAACATTTCTAGGATATTGACTTCTAGTGATGTAGTTATGTTGCGTTCAGTCGAGGAAGTTACATTTGGCATTAGTCAGAACCTAATTAAAGAGTACAACAGACCATTTACGAAATATGATAGAACGAAAAATATTGTATACACATATATTCATCCTTGGCGAAAATGTCTTAGCTGTGTGACCCTATTGTTATCTTTCATCAATTTTTAGCCACAAAGGAATGTTGCGGTAATCATTAGAACAAAATTCACGATCTCTCACCTCTCCCATGGGCAACAGATGAATCCTAATCGCTAGCGGAAATTATTTTTCTTTGCAGTCAATTTTAATGAATTGTTCGCGTAAAGTTCATGTTGAAAAATATCATTTTCTCCAAACTGATTATTTTGATGAAATGACATAAAAACATTCAAAAGGAAGAACGGGAACGAGAATAATAGCATTACGAGAAACCTAGTTTCTCGACGTAAAACTGGGCTTCTCGCACCAGATAGGTTTCTCGGCGATAAACCCTTAATTTGGTCTCTCGTCGAGAAAAACATTATTTCAACAAATTATTACTTTACGATAAAAGCACCTGATCCTAATGACAATATAGGAGAACACGCTTCACTACTCAAATACAATCATCGGCTTTCGAAAGTGACTTGTATACTAGGTACAAGTCGACCTCCGTTTTTCTACCGCTTTGTCACTCTCGAGCCCTTCTTCCAGAGATGAAAGGCTTACAGTGATCTGTGCAGATAGATCTAAAGAAAATTGTTCTCAACCATCACTGTAGCATCGAGGCTCTATTATCAAAATAAAGCTATATTTCTATTTGCTGCTTTAACTTGGGGGTAAAAAATACACAAGCTCAGTTCAGTCTGAAGCTGTTTATACAGTGATTCGTCTTTCTATTTAATTGACAAAACGATGGCATTAATTTTGAACAAAAGCAGACAACAGGAGCAATTGAAATGATTGAACTTTTTGAATCAAGGTTTACTGCTTCATTTGGTTACAAACTATCACAAAATATTATGTCTCATCAGAGGGCTCGAAGCCACGAGTCGGAAATTCCAAAATGACGAGAAGCGAAAGAAGGACTATAATTGAAAATCAGATTGCGAAATGTATAAAGGTTTTTAAAAAAAAACGACCAAAGAGTCCTATGGTGAATATAATGTTATATATAATACGAATATAATAGTTCAAAATTGGATATGACATTGTGTAAAACTTCGTGTGAATGTGTTGGATGATGATAATTTCATTACGTATAATGGTTGACACTGATCTTATATAGTTGTTTTGTTAAACCTAATTCCCAGGAGTTCTATTAGACGTCGTTAACCTTTGTATAATATGTTTTCATATCTGGGTAAGAAGTAAGAGAATTGATTCTGGATTGTTTAAAGCAGTTACGGTCATGGTCACTACTCTGCAAGTTTGTTTCCATAGATACATATATGATTTACACGTAGCATGTTTAGGACCCAACTGAATTCATCATATCGCATTTCATTTATAGTAATTTATTTTGATTTAATTCTCTTTTTCTTATTCTTATCTTATTTCCTCCTGCAAATATTTTAATTTCGTAGAATTGTGTTTCAGTCCACAGTTTATTCTGAATACTACTGACTTAAGAATGAAGTGCAAAACAAGACATTGTGCACAATTCCAGGTTAAAAGTAAGAAAAAGCTTGGAAATTTCGTTTTCTTACAATGTTAAATCGCAGTGTTAGATTTTCACCACACTAGAAATTATTCATTGTCAATAAAATGAAGTACTTATGTATTTCCTATGTTATACATGAACCAATATACTATTTAATTGTGAACACACCATTTTTTAGACATATTGGGTGAAATCCTTGAATGAATTGTAATCAGTTATGAAATGTTTATTAGTTCTCCGGCAACACTCAAGAGTCTTTACTAGTCACACACTGTATACATGGAACAAAATATTTGATGAAATCTAGTATAATAGTATTGTGGCACTTTTTTAAATAGTTGCTTGTAATTATACCACCTGCAAACGGAGTTTGGGGGTATATAGGAATCAGCCTGTCTGTCTGTCTGTCTATCCGTCTGTCCGGACAAATTTCTGCATCCTTTGATGGATCCACTTGAAATTTGTATACTCGCTCACCTTTATGGGTAAACATTTCCACAGGAACGATTTTTCAATCAAATTGATTTTGGGGTTTTCCATGACAAAACATGGACTTAGTATGTCCAACAGGGGGTACCCATCTTGTGTCCTCAACTTCTCCTAAGCCAGTGAAGAGAATTCAATGAAACTTTGACAAAAGTTGTATGACATAATGCCATTGTGCACCTCTTATTTTGTTTTTCGATCAAATTCATTTTTGGGGTTTTCCATAGCAAAACATGGACTTAGTCTGTCCAACATGGGGTACTCATCTTGTGTCCGTAACTCTTTCTAAACCAGTACAGAGAATTCAATGAAACTTTGGGGAAAGATTTATGACATAATGCCATTGTGCACCTTCTATTTTGGTTTTCAATCTTATTTATTTTGGGGGTTTCCCATAGCAAAACATGGACTAAGCCTGTTCAACTTGGGGTACCCATCTTGTGTCCTCAACTCCTTCTAAACCAGTGAAGAGAATTTTATTCTTTTAGTTTCAGTACCTCTCCCTGACCACTGGGGTTAGGTAGATGGAGAAGCGGGGGTATACTTAGTGAGCCCTGCTCGCAGTAATTCTAGTTAATTTCAACAGCAGTTGCTGCTTAACGATTTGATTTGTGGGAGCCTGATTTTCTTAAACCGTCCAACCGTAAGAAATGACCCTAACCGAATGCCTTACCTTGGTTACTTTTTTAACAAAAAGGGAAGAAACAAATTTAACAAAAGAAAAAAAGTAAAAAAAAAATTTTTTTGTACGGCATTAAAGATGTAATCTACAAAATTTGTGGTTTGTAAAGCAAAGCTGTCCAAAACGACAGATACTCAATTCAAAAAAGTGAAATAAAATTTCGAAAGCGTACACGTAAGCTTCGCAGGACTATGGTTTATTCGCATTTTCGATATAATTGGTGAGGTCGATTAATAGTTTTGTAAGAGGCACAACAACTAGACTTATACTAAGATATATAGCCAAATATCCCTTGTTTAAGAGTTTGATAGGTAATGTTGATGATAGAGCATGGAACTGTGAAAAGTAATTCTAAATCTTTCAACATAAATCACTAAAATAATGTAACAATCGCGATTGCAAGTCGTCTAGACTGAGTTCCAATAAGATGATTATTGCCTAAAAGTCTTATAAATCAAAACTGTTATTAGCAACTCACTTTAATTTCTATGATTAAGGGTCGGTGACTGAGAGGAACAAGTATTAGTCAAAGGCACCTAGCACTTCACCGGAATCTGTAAGCTGAAGGTGCACTCGATACAAACATATGTGATTACGTTAAGTTAAGTAGTAGTTTTCGTTGCGTGTTCTAACTTTCTCCGCTCAAATGTTGCTAAAATATATTAGAAAAGAATGCTGACAGCTGATAAAATTTATTATTAAAAAATGAAGGATAATTCAGGGAATGGAAACAGATAAAAATGAAACTTTTGTACTGATAAATCAACAATATTGAATACCAATGCAAATATCAAGTTAAACAAATAAAGAATCTTTGTGATAAAAAATATTAAAATTTAATTGTAAGTTCCAAACCTGAATTACAAATTTCATATTTGATAAGCATTTTTACATCTGATTCACTAAGGATTTTTCATAAACATTCAATACAGAGTTAATTGATGTAAAATGACAATATTTTGGCTATGATTAGAAAATATGATCCACAAATCACATTACTAATTGAGAGCGTGGAATCCTTCAATGGGCTACTGTAATTCCGGGGAGCTGAAGATGTATATCTGTATTAGTAGCATGTTTTGTAGTTTGATATAAAGTGTCAAGAAAGAACAGATAAAAACATGTAGAAGAAAATTAAATCGTTGAAGAATTGTCAATAATACTCGTTCCATCTACATTGTAGACTAATTAAACTGAAAGTGATGGATAAAAACATACGCAAACATAAAAATATATCAAAAAACTATAAATTCCGAACAAAATGAACAAAAATGTTTAGAATACATTATATCAAAGCAGTTACAATGTGAAAGTTCTTGTTACTATGTTATCAAGTATACAATGTAAGGTGAATTTATTGCAAGAAATTTTCCCGCTTATTTATAATATCAATGGCCCGGATCTTTTTTCAGTACCAAGCAAGATTCTTTTTCCTTATTATTTTCTTTAGGTCACTTCCTGATCGAACTTTAACATCAGCTTAACAAAACCAAAGATATATGAACAAACAATGTTTTTCAATATACATCTTTTAACAGCAATGGTGACATTGACATTTGACCTTTTGATAAAGTTCTTGTATGAAAACCCATTTTTTGTAAGAAAAATTTCAATGTTTTGGTGACCTTGACCTTCAATCCCAAACTTCATAAGGTTCATTTCCTCAAGCTGATACTATCTGGCCACTTTTAGTAGACATTATATATACTTAACTAAACTTATCATCTAGTACCAAATATTGACGCCATCGGCCAATGACCTTGACCTTTACCCCAGTTCAAATAAATGTCTTTGCTACATTTTATGTAAATTTCAGTGGAGTTATCAAGGTTATATTCTCGCATTTTTTGGTACAAAATAAATTCTAATTTCTTACAGTGACCTTGACATCTTTGACGAACTGATCGCAATCAAAAGGATCCTTTTCACCGTGGATGCACTATTTGAACAAGGATAGTAATATTGGATATATGTTTTGGTAGAGCGATAATACATGTATCTTTTGTGTGTATTTATTTTCAGGAAATGTAGAAAAGTCTTTTGCACTGTTTGGTGCAAATAATACAACTATTTTGAAATCATCATCTGTAAAATGTGATACTAGTATCTTCCTACTGAATTATTTTTATCTGCTTCAAGCGGTTTCTCATTCCATTATTTCAGCAGTTACTTATTTGCTGCTGTGCTTGACTTTACACTGTAGGTCGTGCAGATATGTGGCAGGTACATCTACATTATTAAGTACATGACAATATAAATAGAAACGATAGCAAACTTAATTGCAATTGTTTTAATTATATACTGTACATTAAAATACAGAGATGAATAACATCAAAGGAAAAAAAAGAGAATAAAGCAAAATAAAAATTAGATCAAACAGTTGATATGATAAGAGTACTGCCCAAACACACTGAAAAACCGTGTCATTTAAATGAAAAACTATCAAATTCTGTTTGAAAGTTACCGTTATATTACATACAGAACCATTAACCGACCTTGAAATGCTTCACCTTTGATATTCTGTCGTTAAATGATAAAAAAATGCCTATTATGCGATGGAGGGTTATAAAAATTAATTTTTTATGTTGAAGCTTAATAATGAGTAAATACCAGCACCTATAAATTATTCCATGTATACAAGGCTATCGTGTTGAGTTTGACGTCTCACTGTGAGAGTGGTCTAGGTAGTTAGTCATATATACTATTGATCACCGAGCCGGCAGCACTGTCAACTCAGAGCAAGGTGTGATCTACTCTTACATGTACCTTATTTGACAAGGACTGACATATTTTTCCTGCCGGGGTCCTGGGTTCTCATTGGGTACTCCACCTTCCTCTCCGAGTAAAACCTGGGCACATGATAAAGCTGAAATAATTGCTGAAAGTGGTATAAAACACCATACAAGGAAAAATCATATCTATTTGATATTAGTATTGCGTCAATGAAGTCTTGTAAATGTGTTGGTCATTGATTCTATACTAAATTTAATTAACGAAATACAAATTTAAAAAAATAAATAGCAGCCACTCAAGAGGTGCGAAACACACTGAATATTGATTTCCATTTGCATGCCTAGAGTACAAAAACTTCATTTTGTCGTCTAGCATTACGTACACTCTAGTGGATATACCAACAGTATACTTAGAAAAACTTTAAATACTATAGCTTAATTTTAGCAAAATCATAATCTTAAAGAATTATTGTCATGCTTCCTTCAAAAAGTTTTATTTTTCAATCCTTATTGACAAACAAAAAATGCGATTTAGTCCGTAATGTGAATGAAATCAAGGAGTGGGAAGTCTAACTAAGAAAAGGGTCGAAGGATCAATCCATAAAATTGATAATCAAGGGACGCAGACCAAATTCTCAAAAGTTTAGTCTCTGTAATGACGTGCTGTCTCAATCATATTTCTTGTTATGATCTCTTCACGTTCCATGTTCTATTTTAAATTTGTTTAAATTACACTGCGAGTATATTCAAATAGCACTTTTATCTTTCTCGAAACAGAATCATATTATCAAGCGCATAACTGTTGCAACGTATAATGGACAAAGACAAATTGATGCTGACACCTATTTTCCAGACTGCAAGTTTATATGTATTTCGTATACGATAGAAGCAACAGACAACACAGGACAAGTAGAACCATACTAGCATACTTTTCACAATTTACAGCTGTAACAATGATTTCTGAATCAGTATATGTACAACTATTTAAAATCATTACAATAATGAATTGATAGCTAAATTTTATAATATCATGTTTAGACTTTAATCCTTTCCAATATTATGAAATATTATTACACCAATCAAGTCGTCTTTCATCCAATTTGTAAAATTGTTGGCATTATAAAATATTGTAAAATTATGGCATGATCATATCATATCAACTGTTTGATCTAACAAGATATTTTACCAGACACTTATATAAAGAGTGTAAGTTACTACGGAGATAGAGGAAAGGTTTCATGTTTTCGTGCTTTCATAGCAAAGGTTTCAATTTCATCCTGTGCTAGTCTCTCTAAAGCAGTTAGCTAGTTTGTACTCAACGTATATATGTAAATACTTCCATGACAACCGTATCATTGATGAAATAAGACTATCGTATAATTCTAATTCAGTCATTCGCCAACACAGAGTACAAAAAAGTGCTATAAGATGATGTTCTGGCACGACCCATATTTTTCCGTCACATGTAAAGCAACTTTTTATAGTGTTATTAAAGATATTCTACAATTCAGGTAAATTATGTTACTAAAGGATTGCAAGCATGCGCAAACGTTTTCATATCAACGAAAAACATGATACAAGACATTAATTTCAATTTGTTTAGGATGTGTCCCATATATGTAAAGATTGTATGTTAAAGTATGGTATGTCGCAGAATAAATACTATTGGTACATAGGATTTTTTGTTGCAATTTATGGTAAAGTTGCCTAGGAAAATTTAGCGATCAATTACGAAATAATTCTGCTCATCACCAATCTCACATTATACATGTACATGTATTCTATAGGATGCACTAAAACAGACCAGTTTATAACAGAAAAAAATGAAACAATGAACTAAAATTGTATTATATAAGCCAGCTAGGACAAGTACTGAGAACGTTTTTCAATAATGGATGCCCCTAATTTTAATACTAAGAAGTGCTATATTGTCAATAAGCTTCCAGTGCAAAGTTAGGTATAGAACGCCAATAAAAAGATTCGTTTGAAATAGAACTTAACATAATTGCCTTTTTTCTTATATAGTGTACCTAACATTCTTGAGCCTATAAAATATATTCGTATTGTTAATTCAATCCCAAAAAGTTTAGATTTTATTTAAAAAAAAGCATTTTCCAGAAGGAATTGTTGGGAAGGTAATGTCATATGTATTTCTCTTTCGCTTTTCTGACCAGTTCAAGCTATCATTTGGGATTTCAGGCATCCCCCTTCTCTGTTTCATAGGTATTACACAGCCCCAAAGCATCACTGAGTTGGTAGTAGAAATTCTTTCTAGCTGGTCGTCTTACATGAATACTGTGTAATGCATTCAAATGGGAGAATAAATTTAACACAGGGAGATGGTTTCCATAAGTCATCTCTCTTCACTAAAATATGTTATTAATTTATCTCCCCTCACTGAGCTATAATTTCCTTACATAACCATGTGCTTACAGATTTTGTTTACATTATTTTATTAAGGATACAACTGATGTCTGCATAAGATTATCACTACATTTTAGTGCAGAGTTAATGTATTGAAGTACGTATCAGATGCATCTCATGTGAAAAATTATTCAGAGCAGACAGACAAAGTATAAATTGTAATGTTTTAAAGTACAATGTACTAATACCTTAATATTTAGAATTCCAACTGGGAAGAAATTTTTCAAAGTTATATATTCAGTATATACATGTAACCTCCTTTTGAGTCCGTTTCGTGTATAAATTTACCTATGTCATAGTAGGTAAAGAAGGTTAATAGATAACACTTTAATTCAAATATTTAAACGCTCAATTTGATATCACTACGTTTTAAATGCATTAAACCAACACTGTTCTGGTAGTGATTCTTTATTGACAATAATGAATATAAAAAGGGAAAAAAGAATAATATATGTCATCATTGCAAAAACATCTTACTATGGTACAGAGCTCTATTGGTCTCACACAGATAAAAAGTGTTTTTGTTTGTAAAGTCTTGCACTTGAGATGGCAAGTCCTGCGATTGAAATGTCAGATCTTGCATTGGAGATGTTGTCTTTTGCTTGAGATATAAAGTCTTGTGCTTCAGATGTAAAGTGCCCTATCCTAACCCTCAACCCTAACTCCTTACTCTACCTTTATTCTAATCCCTAACCCCTAATAGTAACCCTTATACGTCTCAATCGTTTGGATTAGGGAAGGGGAAAATAACAAGATTAAGCACAGGATTAGGTTTGAGCAAACGGGGTGATACATTATTAGGGTTGAACTACTTTGAACTTGAAAATTAGAAGTTATGATAAGGTTAGGCTAAGGGGTAGTATTTTGGAGAGGGTTAGAAAGATGGTAATACTATGAACGATTGTATAAACTCCAATGAATTGTAACCCCCGTGAATTCCAATAATTACAGTTTGGATAAAGGGTTAGGGTTAAGGCAAGTACGGTAGGTAATAGGTGGATGTATAATTTTTATTAATGAACTTGATATAATCGCGTAGGAATACTGAAGGGGTACGGTTAGTCGGAACTACTTTTGAGAAACTGTTATTGAAAATTTTATGAAACTTAGGGTAAGCTTCTGGGTTAAGGGTTAGGGTTAGCCCACAACTTTACATCTCCAGTGCAACACTTTATATGTCAAGCGCAAGACTTTACATCTTCGGCGCAAGACTTTACATCTTCGGCGCAAGACTTTACATCTCCAGCGAAAAACTTTGCATCTGAAGCGCAAGACTTTACAAAAGGGAACTATTCATCTGTGAGACCTGTAGGGCTCCGTACTATAGTATGTCTTCGTTTTAGATTTAAAAAAATAAGCTTTTCTTATTTAAGATGGCTACAAATCTGTTGGCACTTAACGACATTTTGTATGTTTCTATGGGATTGACTTTCGGTTATGTAATCAAGTTCTGTTTCAGCTTTGAGAATTAAATTGGCATTAAAGTTAAAATCTAATCAAAGAGTATAACAGACCATTGGTATTTGTACACATATTTATTTTTGGTTGAAATAATTTTGCCATTTTATTAGTTCATTCAATATTATGTCATGAAGCCATGTTTCGTTATTATAAATATATCTAATCATCAGAAATAAGTTCACGATTTGTCATATTTATTCTTTGCGGACAGTTAATCTTTATCGCAAGTGGGAAGCTATTTATGCAGAATTTAAAAGAGGATTAAAACATCGTCTATACAGTATTCGCTTGCAAAACAATTTTCTTCTTGACTTTTTTTTTCAAGAAAAG
>JAOXYJ010015487.1:0-12695 GCA_028566555.1 Lithophaga nigra
ACTAAACACTGTGTTAAAATTTCGTAAAGATCTGTTAAGGCATTCTCAAGTTATTGCGAGACGTGCTCGGACGGACGGACGGACAGACGGACATTGGTATACCATAATACGTCCCGGCAAAATTGACGGGCGTATAAAAACAGAACAATAACAATATGTCACCCAACTTTCGTTCGGGTGACACAATAATAAGAAGAAACGGAACAAAAAGTATATAAGTCGCCAAAAACTTCGTTTAGGAGACTTAAATACAGCAGATCTATCATGTACAGTTACGGAGAAACTGACCTTACCAGGAAAAAACTTGGCACAAAGTAAATGACATAACTGGACCCTGAAATTCAGGTCAAGATCGCATGACATGAATCTGGCTGACACGTACACTTCCTAACACATATACAGATCAAATATGGCTGATTTATCATTTATATATCCTGAGAAACTGATCTAATCACGAAATATTGATGCAAACTAAAGAGGTTCACTGGTCAATAAAATAGTTGCTATCAAATTGATGCAAGAGTCACTGATTACTGTTCCGCATGCATCACTCTGATAGCAACTATTTTATAAAATGCAAAATAAAATAATATCTTGTGTGGCCAATATCTGTAGTATATATGTTTCTGTTTTGTCTTCATTTTTAGAAAATAGCTCACACTTAATAGAAAATACTTTACCATGAAAATTGACAATGTCCAAAATGAGTGAAAAATGACGAAATATTAAATAAATAATGTAATAGTTTGCTGAAATAAGTCACTAATAAGCTAATAACAATGAACACTCCAATTGCAGATATAAGCCCAGGTGCAAGCTTGACAAGTGAACAACAAGGCCGTGCCATCATGAGACCTATCACCACTCTGTAAGTATGGATGTATAGAAATTCAACATTCTGAACGGCAGTGAAAGTAAGTTTTGCATTCTTTTCTATGACTGCATATGTACTAATGTAACACTATAAACAAATCTCAGTTGTCTCTCTTATTACATTTACAGCCATTGCATAAGAATCGGTTCAAAGTTACCAGGGCATCTGTCTTGTTCAGAAGCCTAAATAAGTGACACCAGTTTCCTTAAACTAAATAATGTAAAGGAAATATATTTTGCTCCAAAAAAACATCACTGTTCATATGCTTTCTTATTAGTGGAGAGATAGTATGTATATACATAATAAAACAACAAAGAAACCAATTCCAAGACAAATTATTTTAATTACTGTTTTCTACAAAATGATAAATAGATGTATATAAATGTGTCAGCAAGAAATATCAAAATTCATTTAACTTTCATATATTTTGTCTATTTTCAGCAAAAATTCATTGACTTTGGAAGTAAATTCTGAAAAACTAAAACACGCATGATAAGTTATTTCAGTACAATGATCTATTATATATAATGTATGCCATACACCGAATCCACAAAGATGAATGGAATTTTTTGTTCTTGAACAACTATACTGGATCTTATCTCATCAGAACTAATTCTTTTGTTGCCAATTTTATTAACAAGTTGAAGTCGACATTTATATTACTCCTCCAAAATCGTCGTACACGTCCCCATGTAGTGGCAGGAAAACAAGGACTTCCAATACCATGAAATACTCTTGCAATTGCCCTTCCATTTAGTTTATGTTCCTGGCTGTACAGATTGATGAACTGTCTGATATCTGTCAAAACCTGATTCAACTCGTAAGAAGACAACTGAAATGAAAATAAAAAGAAATAATAATAATAATACCTCATCAAACACCCCTGAAATCAAATAATGAGCAAAAATTGATTTCTGAATATTGTTATATGTTTGTGTCAGATCAGATCATCGAAAAACAAAAATTGAACGATTGATACCAATTTCACCAATTCAAGAGACATAAATGAGAAACAAGCTCATAAATCATAGGGTTATGACATTTTATATCATTCAGAATCACAGACTCAAGTGTGCATCGAACAAATGCAACATGTGCAGTAATTAGGTCATGTTCACCTGATAGTGACTATATTTTGTTTATTTTGAGAGTTTCTTTGAAAGTTAAGCAATTCCATGAAGTGAAAGGCTACATCTAAATTGGTATTGTTTAGACTTTGCACATCACAAACCATAAAATAGGCCATTAAATTAGGAACTATTCTCACTTCTTGTTCAGTGTCCTCCAAAACTGCAGCCTTGAAATCTGTCTGTTCTTGGAAATAGTCTTCGAGAATACCCTTTAGCTTGGCATTTTTCGCCTCATCAAGGTCATCAGCACACATCCAATAATTCTTGTGTGAAACACTAAAAGTAAATCGCAATGGTAACAAGCCAACAAGGACATTCAACACTTATCTTATTTTTAATAACATGTTCATTTGATCACAAAATCCATTTTGTTTTTCTTTAAGTTGAAGAATAATTCTACGCAAAAAATGTGTTTATATAGTGATTTCCTAAACCAAGAAGTTAATCTCAAGGCAGCATTATTACATCTTTTAGGCAACATTACAATTTCAATCAAAACATGGTTTATTACACGATTATATTTCGCATGCCTCAAAATGTCACATGGGGGAAACACATTTTATATTTCAAGATCAGGTGATGGGTCAGGCTGACATTTACATCTCCTTGTGAATTTTTCAAGCTAATATGGTTCCTCTTTAATGTATAGTTACTGTGAAACAGAGCTCATCACAAAACTTCGACATAAATCTAACAAAGTCAGCAGACCAAGAAAATGAGGTCAAGGTTAGGTGACATGTGTCGGGCTGACATGTACATCCCCTGATGAATGTGTGGACCTAATATGGTTGCTCTATGCTGTATACTTTAAAGCTACGAATTAAAGCTAGTTTTGCTTCAGAAGAACATATTACCCTGAAACTATAGTCTCAAAGATCTGGAAAATGTAACATTTTTTGGCACTTTTAACATCATTTGTGGTCTGGCAAACATTGGCCACATCCCTCGATCCAAATTATTTTTTGCAATTAAAATATCCCCATATGTCAGAATAATCTTTTGACATTAAAAGATTTTGGATCGAGGGGTGTGGCCATTGTTATCAAGAGCAAAAACTGCCAAAAATGGTCCCATTTTTGGCCAACATCATGGGATTCTCCCGGAATGTACGTGATCATGATGTTACTGTGACGTTATCAGTGATGTCATGGGTCAAAATGCATTAGAAATGTATTAGTTAGACATATGCTAAGATTATAAAAAAAATATGTGATCAAAATTTCATGAAATTATCGAGCCAATATTAGCCCTTCGTGAACCTTCTCCTTTAACATTTGGCTTTGCATATTATACCTTTCATATTAAATGACTGAATTTGAATGTATGAAAAATTGAAAAACGTAGATTTTACGTACGTCATAATATATATTATTCGTTCGTGAATATGAACGGATATACGGTAAACGTCTATAAGACAAACTCTCATAGAAGACAAAACCCAAGGGAAGAACGCTTCTATTGCTGGTCTACATACTTAAAGTGACAGGTTAGGTCATGGTACAAAAATGTTTGAAATGTCAGAGAGAGAGAGAGAGAGAGAGAAACCAACCTACAGACAAATATTGGTACAAGTTTATGCAGATTGGTCTATTTTCTTTATCTAGCTGAGATTGAAACAGTTGTACTGAAAATAATAAAATACACAAAATGTACTATCTAAACAATAAATGTCATAGCTACAGGAAATAATCAATCGGAGAGCTCCAAACAGCCGTAATACAAAATCGAGAATAAATGCTGAAGAAGGGAGCAATAGTTATATCCTTAGGAATTTTCAACACGAATCTTGCATACTTAATATCTAAAAAAAATAAAGCAAGCTGATTAACAGACTGGCACATACATGTACATATAGAGTTACTCCTTTAGTCTATACGGTTGAAATCTGTACAGCTCTTTCTATCTATTAGATACCCGATATTATCAATTAAAAATAGTTTCTCATCGATGTCCACCTAAGTTCCTCCTTTCGATATTTAAAAGGGGAAGAGTGGTCCAAACAGGTTTCCCAAACGGGTATTAGTTAAAAGAATATATCCGGGTTGAATGATTATACAAAAGTTCTTTTTTTCTTTTGGTTGAATAAGATTGTGCATATCGTCTTGTCCCCAGTAATTTCTAAAACGGCCAAAATGAATTTAAAATATAGCAAACAAGATTGCAAATAAAACAGCCTTACCCACGTGATACGTGTCCATACTTCTAAATCCGCCACATGTTTCCCCAGCGTTACCAGGACAAGTCGTGTTACATTCAACATTTGTACTAAAGACTGTAGAAGACGAAAAACATTTACATGTTCTTTCCTACAAAGAAATACAAAAACAAAGTTGTCATGTACGGTGTTGGAATTTTTTTTTATGATTTGTTAGTTTTACAGTACTGTTAACCCTGATATTAAGCCTGCATGCACTTATTTGTGCGAATTCTCACCTGCGAATTTTGATTAATACGAGTACAGAGAGCATATTTTATTGAAGAATCATTTTTTCATCTTGCCAGTGATTTCCGGGAACCTTTTAACACACATTTTACTGCGTTATTTTATTCACTTGTGTCCTAATAAACTTATTGGTTTTCGACATTTTCTCCTCTTCATTAGTTCACCTAGTCCAAAGGGGACCGTGTTAGCTATTGTCGTCCGTTATCCGTTAATTTCATTTTGGTCTTGTTCTCGGAAAGCATAAGGCTATTTGAACTAACACTTTGCATCAATTATCTATGAATAGACTTCTATAAAGTTTCCTCCTTTCGTCTCAATCCACCATTGAACTTCTAAAGGAAATAAATATAACAACTACATACCAGAACACCAAACTGCTGATTTATTCCACAGAAGTTTAAACATTCCACCATTTGGTTATTAGCTATACTGTTTTTAATGCTTAGTGGTAATATGTCTAATTTACAACCTAAATAGAAAAAAAAATTCGAAGTCAGTTCATTTTGGCAGAATGATCAAAATTAGACAGACATGTATTAAAAAGATTGTAGTAAATATAGTATATTTGTTATGTATTAATACCACTTTCTTTTTGACAAAACAAACTTTAAAGAAACAAATTAAAATAGAATGAACTACGAGGTTAAGCAAACATTGTGACTGCAACGTGACAGTCGTGTTTATTTCGACCATATGCTTCCGCATCTAGGTCCTAATGGCAAAAAGTGGCTGAATACATTATGTACATTCATGTTCAAAATACAAATAATGTATGTTTAATGCGCAACCTACTGTTTTTTTACCATAAAGATCAGAAACTTTTAGACATTTTTAAATCACCAGGTCTATAGTTTGCTTGATAGGTTAAAGCAGAATTACATAAAGGCTTGTTCCGATCTTGTTAATGATCTTAAGCAGAATTACAAAAAAGATTTGTTCGGATCTTGTTTATGATCTTAATTAAAAACATGAATATGTGGTATGTGGTTAGAAAGATGAAGAGGATAGGATGAATCTTTCCTAATAACAGTATTTGACACCCACCCCCCCGTTCTGAAGCGGAGCTACACAATTTAAATTGACATGCACAGTAAACCTGGCATCTCAATATGCCATAATTGATTGCTACGTTATTTACTCGGGGTTCCTAATGGGACTAAAATCAAATTATCTGCCCCTTTTTGCGTACCTATATAACGTTTGAAAATGTATTTTATTTTTCAAGGAATATGAGAACCCTTTTTTTTCACTGGTACCTATCTAGAAAGATCTTGTGTGACATGTGACACTATTTATTTCGAAGTAATGCCAGAAAATATTGATTTGCTGGCAGTATAATAACTTCTATTCGGAGAAAACTGCATAAATGCACGTGCATGAAGGATATCAAGACAAATATATACATGTTAATTCATAAATATGAAGACAAATATGAATATTTCAATCCATATAGGAAATGAACTGCTGATACAGTGTATTAAGCTGTGTCATCTCAAGAAATCACACGTACCTACTTGGCTTTTTCGATAATTTCTTTTTTTATTATGCATGTCTTTGTACCGCTTTGTCTTTCTTTGTTATTAGTGCATATTAATAATATGTATAGATGTAAATGTTTATTGAAAACGCTAGATACATGTAGCATATAGATTTTCTGAATTGATTTATTTTGATAATCAAAATACTTAATTGGAGAACAAGAATAAATTAGCTAAATTTGGTCATTTTCTTGACCTGTTTAATTGTTACACGGTAGATGATTTCTGAATTTCTACTCACTATTGATTTCATGTTTCGATTGGTTTAATTTAGTTTCTTTGTTTGGATCTGTTATTTACTTTGTAATCGCTACTGAATTCATTTCTAAATATTTATACGTAAAGATTACGACGAAATTTGTATCTTGTTAAAAACTGATACTTGTTGAATACTTGGACTTTTTGATATAGAGTTTTAAAGTCATAATTCGTGGCTGAATGTCAGACTATTGATATCTTAAATCCGTTTGTATTGTTGCTGTTGTTGGTACGTTAGTTTTGAAAACCAACATGGATTTAAGGGACAAGAAAGATGTGGATTACAAAAAGTTGCATACTGGTACAACTTTTGACATCGAAGCAGAATTGACACCAGTTAAGACGAAGAAGACTGGCAAGAAGGACGATGTAACTAAACAGATGGCTGATACTAAACAGATGGCAGATGATACACAGGTAGTTGAAGAAAAGTTGGAGTCGGATGATGAATCGACTGATTCTGAAAGTTCTGGTGATTCTGATGAAGAGAAAGCGACAGGCGAGGATGAGTCCGAGGATGAAATCGAGAGATTGAAGCAGGAGTTGGCAAAAGTGAAAGAAGAGAGACAGAAATTGCGGAGACTTAGAAACAAAGAGAAGGCACGTCTGCAGAAACAGTTAGAGCAGGAGAAAAAAGAACTGAAGAAAGATAAAGATAGACAAAAAGGTGATTCTGTAGCTTCTGATAAGAAAGTTAAAAAGACTAAAGACGTTAAGTTAGATGATACACAAAAAGCTGATGTAGTAAATTCCAAAGAAAAGGTTAAAAATGCTAAAGACATTACTTTAGACGATTTGAGGTCAAATGAAGCTGTAAAATCGAAAGCAAAAAGTAAAGTGAAGAAAATTCTTGCAGCTGAATCTTCAGATAGCACTAGTTCTAGTAGTTCTGACAGTTCTAGTTCTGATGAAAGTGTTAAAAATGTTAAAAAACATAAATCTAAAAACAAGAAAAAATCTGGTATATATGATAAGCCATCTGATGAGGTTGTAAAAAAACAACTGTGGCCTCAGTCTAAGTTACAGTTTGAATATGCTGGGTCAAAGATGTGTTTTGATGATTTAGAATTGTTTGTTGCTGGTGAACTTGAGATAATTGCAAGTTCTAAAATTGATGAGAAAGAAAAGAAGGGTAGAATTTTGTTGTTGAAAAAGATTGCATATTATTACGAACTATATGAGTGGAAGGGTATTAAAAAATTATATGCTCACATCATCAGACAAATTGAAATGGTAGAGCTGATTGGGGGCATGATTTTAGTGACATTGAAACACCCTGACTTATAAAATATGTCAAGGTTGATCAAAAAGGCAAACAGAGTGATCAGAAGAAGAAGAAGGATGAGGTCGTTTTTATTGTTCTTTTTACCAGCGTAAAAAATGTTCTCAGAATACTTCTCATTATGGTAAAATAAGAGGTGTTGATAGGTATTTGCAGCACATTTGTGCTACTTGTTACAGAAAAGAAGGGAAAAAATTGGCACATCCGGAATGTTCGGATATGTGTCCTCTTCAACGGGAGTGACTAGGCTACAAAAAGGCTTCGACTATGAATGATAGTGTCGTTCCTAATAGTAGTCTTCTCAATCCTTTAGCTGGCGTTTTCTTGCCTTCTTTTGTAAAGCTTCAAAAATCTGAAAACGAGAATATTGATCATTTCAGTAAGAAATGTGACAAATTTTGCAAAATTCATGGTCTCGTACTATGTGATGATCTCTCTTTAGACTTTAAAAAAGATTTGGTTCATGTTGAGTCTTTTGATAATTCTGGGAATATAGAAAATGAATTTGATATATGTGAAATAAAGAAGGCAGGAGAATCAAAATTGAGTGAGAAAGATGTATCTGACATAATTCAAACGCATAATGAAGTTTTGCGTTCTGGTGTACCTAATTTTTTAGGTTGTAGGATACCAGTTAAAACAAATATTAATGTTCAGTTTTTCAGAGATAATTTACAGGATTATAGTGATAAAATCATTTGTGAATTTTTGGAATTTGGTGCACCTATAGGTTTTGAAGGGAATTTAAATGATAATAATATTGTTATTACAAATCATAGAGGTGCCAGTGATTTTTCTGCCGACATTTTTTATGTATTTAAAAAAGGAAGCCTCTTACGGATCGATTTTAGGTCCTTTTACTCAGAATCCGTTTGTTGGTCAGTTCAAAATTTCCCCGTTAAATTCCGTCCCAAAGAAGGAAAGTTTAGAGAGAAGAGTCATTTTGGACCTTAGTTTTCCACCAGGAAATTCTGTCAATGATTACATTTCTAAGGACATTTATTTAGGAGAGAAAATTGATTTAGCATATCCAAATGTAGATGATTTGGTGGGGATTTTAAAGGATAAAGGTAGGGGCAGTCTTATGTTTAAGAAAGACTTAAAAAGGGCCTACAGACAGTTCCCTATTTGTCCCGGAGATATTCATCTTGTTGGATTTCAGTGGAATGGATATTTATTTACGGATAGGGTACTTCCGATGGGATTGAGATCAAGCTCACAAATTGTCAAAGGATTACGACGTCCATTACTTACATGTTTTTCAAATTAGGGTTTATGATGGTAAATTATTTGGACGATTTTGGTGGTGCAGATAGTAAGGATAAGGCTTGGGATGCTTATAATACTTTAGGCGAATTATTGTCATTATGTGGTATAGAAGAAGCCAAAGATAAGGCAGTTCCCCCCACTACACGTATGACTTTTTTTGGGGTGATTTTCGATTCAGAAAAAATGACTTTGGAGGTTACACCTGAAAGAGTGGAAGAAATTTCACTTTTAGTGGAAAGTTGGCTAAGAAAGAAAAAGGCGTCTTTGAGAGAATTACAATCTATATTAGGAAAGTTACATTTTATCTCTGGATGTGTTAGACCCGGTAGAATTTTTGTTAGTCGCCTCTTAAAATGGCTACGGATAGCATTTCCTTCTGATACTAGTGGTAAAGGTCACAAAGTTTTCAGATATATCCCTGGGGAAGTCAAGAAGGATTTAAAGTGGTGGCACACGTTTTTACCGCTTTTTAACGGTATTTCTATGATGGCCATCGAAGAATGGTCAATGCCTGATGCTGTATTTGCATGCGATGCTTGTTTAGATGGGTTGGGAGGTATTTGTGGTGATCAGTATTTTCATGCAGTTTTCCCTGCATTTATTCAGAAGAAAAATTTGCATATAAATTGTTTAGAGCTTTTGACAATAGTTGTCTCCCTTAGACTGTGGGGAGATTCATTTAACGGCAAACGAATTGTAGTTTACTGTGATAATGTAGCTTCCGTACAAGTTTTAAATACTGGTTCTACCAGGGACGCCTTTATGCAACGCTGTCTTAGAGAAATTTGTTTTCATGCAGCCATTGGTCATTTCGAAATTAGAGCTAGACATATTCAGGGAGAGGAAAACCGTTTACCAGATTATTTATCAAGGTTTGCACATTCGAAATATCGATATTTATTTAGGGAAGCTGTACATGACAAACAGTTCAAGCATATTGATGTTTCGGAAGATCTTTTTAAATTTTTACATAGTTGGTAATTTGTTTTACAGAATTGTCTTTGCTTAAAGATCAAACCAAGATTTCAGCAAGATCTGCCTATGCGGAAGGCACGAATAGAAATTTGAAGATACAGTGGGAGGCGTACTTCATGTTTTGTTTTTACTTTGGATTTGAAGCACTACCATCTTCTATAAATATTTTGGCTTTATATGCACAATTTTTGAGTAGAAGTTTCAAATCTGTACAATCTATACAAAATTATATTAGCGGTATCAGAACGTTACATTTATTTACAGACAATAAGTTTCCGGATTTTGATATTTTTCACTTAAAATTAGTTTTGAAAGGTTTAGCTAGAAGTAAACCTCACTGTCCAAGGCAAGCAAGTCCCATTTCTCCAAGTATTCTGATGAGTTTTTATGAGAAATTAAATTTATCTAGTCCTTCAGATGCTACTTTTTGGTGCTTATTTTTACATGCCTTTTTCTTGATGTTTAGGAAATCTAATTTGGTTCCTACTTCAAAAACCAGTTTTGATCCTAAAAAACAGCTGTGTCGGGGAGATATTTCATTTGATTCTCAAAAACGTGTTCTTCTATTTCGAATTTCATGGTCAAAAACTATTCAATTTGGAGAACGTATTTTAGTTATACCTCTTGTCGAAATCCCTCAATCTCCGTTATGTCCTGTTAGAGCGTATATAAACATGACTTCTCTAGTCCCTGCTTCAGATTCTAGTCCAGCCTTTTGTTTAAAAAGAAAGGATAAATTATAACCTGTTACTTATAGACAATTACAGCTTGTGTTGAAAGCTTTAATTAAGAGTATAGGAGAAAACCCGGATGAATTTTCATCGCATAGTTTTAGAAGAGGGGGTGCAACCTGGGCTTTTTCTTCTGAAGTTCCTAGTGAATTGATTCAACTTTACGGGGACTGGAGAAGTGATGCCTATAAGAAGTATCTAGGTTTCACTTTGGAAAACAAAATTGCTGTTGCTGAAAAAATGAAAGCTCACATTTTAAATTCTATTTAATTTCATTATACAGGTATTTTTCGTGAAAAGAGAGCAACAATAATATCTGCTTCTATCCCAAAATATGTTGACGGGATAAGAGGGTGTACAACACAGGCGTTTCCGGGGGCTACTATAGGACGATTGACGGATCTTGTATCTTCGGGTAGAATAAATTTAAGTAACTTAGATATAGTTATTGTTCATGTTGGAACTAACAATATATCATCTTCACAGAGTGTTAATACTATCATGTCTTACTATGGAGATTTACTACACAAAATTCAGATGAAAACTAAAGCAGTTATTGTCTTTACTTCCATACTTCCACGTTTAGTAGATCATAATAAAACAGAACAAAAAATTACTAGAGTTAATTCTGAATTAAAGGCATTTTGCAGGAGGAAAAGTATCTTGTTTTGTAATTTATATCGTAGTTTTTTGGTTAATAATAGACCAGATCCATCACTGTTTGCACCTAGAGATGGTTTACACCTCAATTTTGCAGGGACAGCTCGATTGAGATTAAAATTCATTAACATTATTAAACACATCAGGATTGTATAATTTTTCTGTGCTAAATAAAGATATGTGATCCATGTTTTTATTACAGTTATGTACTATTGAAATGTTATTTTGACTCATAAAATTTTTCTTTCTCTTTTCAGGGAGTAGTGACCCAGAATACGGCACTGTTCCTTGTTTGTTACTTCTACTCTAGATCTACATACATCTAGAGTGGTTGTCTCTTCCTTCATTACATGTATGCGTTTTGAAGAGTCGAGTTTTTAACTGAAAGAAGGAAAAATTTTATGAATCGAGATATCGTTTGATTCTTGATTTTTGGCGGTCTGGAAGGGTTGGCGGACTTTAAGCCAAAAATTATTGGTAATTTGTTATTGTATTGATGATTTTATGTATTTATGCATATTATTCATTGATATTTAATGAATAATGAAATGATTATTTGATATATTGATTATGTAAATATTATGTATTTATGTTGAATGCCAATACAGATAAATTTCATTCTTGTTTTTATTGTAGCCCTATATTATTATATGTTTGGAATAGTTAGTCAAAAGTTTCTTGCTTTCATTTTTGGACTTCGATGTTCGACAATTTGGCCAACGGGTTGGTCAACCTGTTCCGGTGCTTGCCGGGGATGCTCGGAATATACGGTTTGAAAATGAAGTCGTTTGATCAGATTTTCATGAAACTTTTATCACTAAATATTAAAGACTTTCCTGAAGTCTCCTCTGATAATTTCACATCACATAATTGTCGAGATACTGCAGTTTTCATTTTTAAATATCTGGCCAACGGGTACAAAATTTACACATGTCTAGTCCGTCATTCACTCGAAAATTGATCACTCAGTGGCATGGCGGATACCAGGGAACTGTTTGGCAGCGATGCTGAAAGTGGCAATGGTATAAACCTTTTTATGTGAACCTAACTATTTCATTCGTACAAATCCTCTCTAGAGAAATAACATCAGCTTAATAGTACACTTGAAGAATAATCAGTCATGCATTTTTTTTTCAACCTTGGGAGTTTTCATAACCTGTGAACATACCCGTGATACTTTGAAAGTGTTAAGTGTGTGATTTTAGAAACTAATATATATTCTTAAGGAATTTCAGTAACCTATGGAGTTAGTTTGAATATTTTTAGTGAAAATTTGACATGCAAAAGTGTGTCTCACTACCAGAGTGTGAGATATCACAGGTACATGTATGTGTGAGTCAAACACCACTTGAAATGGTAATTAAATTGTGTTTCCTTGTAATTATAAGGAAGTATAATAGCGAGCGTTCTAGTGAAGCTCATATGTAGAATATTGTTTTTTTAATGTTTCAATATCCAATAGGAGTTTTCGCCGTGAGGTCAGAGGTCACGTGACATAACTTTTGGTTGGCAAGAAATGTTAATTAGCTAATGAG
>JAOXYJ010015597.1:0-12694 GCA_028566555.1 Lithophaga nigra
TAACATGCTCGCTAAAGCTCGCATGTTGAAAATCTAAAATTTAACTATCGCGAGTGTAGAAATATCGTAAACCACTCATCACGAAAGGAGAATCTCTATATACATGTAGGTTATAGGAAGTGGAGATTTCCTATAGGTCAGTTGGTAGGATAGTGGCACATACAGTCTAAAAGGTCCTAAGATCAACTCCCATTGGTGGACCTATGTATTTTTTCAGAGATACACATGCTATACTATTACAAAATATTTGATATTTATGAAAAAAAAATCATGAGCTTATGTATATGCATTCAATTTTGGTGCTTTAAAACAAAAAAAATTTTTGGACATTAGCTGAGATAATTATAAGCCATCCACATTTTTTTCAGCTGAAGTCAATGAAGAGCCTGAACCATCCAAAAATTAAGGGTACTTTTGAGAAGTTGATCCAGTCAACAATAGATAATGAGATGTTGAATTCCTCTCACATTGTACAGGCATTAGGACAGTTTGTGTGTGGTAAACATGCCTTTCTTCAGGTGGAGAGTGAGAAACCAAGTGATCTATTGTCAAGGTTTATCATCAGTGGAACCAAAGATTATCATAGTGAACCAGCCTACAATGAATATGGACCAAATGGTATTATTCTATATTAAATGTTATGGTTCGGAGAGTCTTTCAGACTATGAATATGAACCAGATAGTACTAATTCTAAATTAAATGTTGTGATTTAGAGGGTCTCTTGACTTAATATTTTGTTTTAATTTTTTTTTTTTAAATCGTACCTACAACCAAAAGAAA
This sequence comes from Lithophaga nigra, assembly GCA_028566555.1. Taxonomy (NCBI): domain Eukaryota; kingdom Metazoa; phylum Mollusca; class Bivalvia; order Mytilida; family Mytilidae; genus Lithophaga; species Lithophaga nigra. The sequence continues at coordinate 782 of JAOXYJ010015597.1, forward strand.
CAAACATAAAAATCCTTTATTTCTGATATAACAGAAGAAAACAAAATTAAAACATCGGTACATTTGATATTAAACTTTCATTTTGTTGAAAAATATGCAGATACATTTTTTAATGTGCTTGAAAATTTTGCTGTCATCTAGACTAAAGGTGATATTTTTAATTTAGCTCCAATATGTCAGAACTTAGTTAATGTGATGAACTCTGATCCCAACACAAAGATGTTATGGAGATATCTGAAAGCTGCTGTTCTTGGAAAGATACCATATTCCCCTGATACACCTGCTGTGAGAAATGTTATAAAATTGGTGAGTAATTGTTAATCAATTTTTGAAATAAAATTCTATGTCAGATTTTAGATGCACGATTTTGTAATGATGAGAAAAAGGGGTAAATATTTTTAGTCTTGTTTACATTTAGGTTGAACAGAGCCCTGTTTGCCTTCCAGTTAGGAAATAACCTTTTATCTAAGTAAAAGTTTTCATGAAATAGAGAAAATGTCTTTTTATGATAGGACAAAGCAGAATTTGTACACAAAAAAGTAAATAGATGTTAGATGCCAATATTCATATATCCCAATTTTTGTCTCACCTGCAAGGAATGTCACGAAGCGAGACAAAGGTATGCCTTTACCGGCGATGGCGGCATTAACTTTCGTCAAAATCTTGTGATTAGCTCTGTTTCTCAGTAACCATACATCATAGAGCAACCATATTTGGTCCACACATTCATTAGGACATGTACATGTCAGTGCAATACGTCACCTGATCTTGACCTCATTTTCACGGTCCACTGACTTTGTTAAATTTACATCAAAGTTTTATGATTAGCTCTGTTTCTCAGTAACTATACCTCATAGAGCAATCATATTATGTCCAAAGATTCACCAGGGGATGTACATATCAACTTGACACATGTCACTGGACCTTGACCTTATTTTCACAGGTCACCGACTTCATTAGATTTACGTCAAAGTTTTGTGATTAGCTCCATTTCTCAGTAACCATACATCATATAGCAACCATATTTTGTCCATGCATTCATCAGGAGATGTACATGTTAGCTTAAAACATGTAATCTGACCTTGACCTTACTTTCACGGTCCATTGACTTTGTTAGATTTATGTCAAAGTTTTGTGATTAGCTCTTTTCTCGGTAACTATGAATCATAGATCAACCATATTAGTTTCAAATATTCATCAGGAGATGTATATGTCAGCCTGTCACATGTCACTTAACCTTGACCTCATTCTCATTGTCCACTGACTTTGTTAAATTTATGTCAAAGTTTTGTGATTAGCTCTGTTTCTCAGTATCTATACAGCATAGAGCAACCATATTAGTTCCACACATTCATCAGGGGATTTACATGTCAGCCTGACATATATCACCTAACCTTGACCTCATTTTCATGGTCCACTAGCTTTGTTAGATTTATGTCAAAGTTTTGTGATTAGCTCTCTTTCTCAGTAACTATATATCAGAAAGGAACCACATTCAGCAGCAGATGTACATGTCAGTCTGACACATGTCTTCTGTCCTTGAAATATAAAATATATGTATCCCCGTGCAGCATGTGGAGGCAGGTGAGAAGTCCTAACACTTCTTGTTCATCCTTTTGATTTTGATCTCAACAGCAGCCATTTAAAATATTCATATAGAAATTCTGAAAGGGAACCACCCAGTAACTAATCCACTAAAGTTTTGTTGCTATTGATCAAGTCGGTTTGAAGGAAAAGATCAAAATGTGTCGGACGAACACTTATTTCCACACAATCCCAATTTCCTGGCATTTAGTGCAATCCCACAATTCCTGGAATTAAAAACACATTCATCTAGGATCTCAATTGTCACTCCTAACATTATCATTTATTTTGACTGTACCTAAAAACTGAGCATTCCTGAAGTATAGATTAATGTCCTACTCACCCACACCTCTTCAAGACTCCTACCAACAGTTTCAGATATTATAAATCACCGACTCATTCTTTTCCATTCAATGAAACCAAATCATAACAACATTATTTATGTTGCTCAAAATATGGCTAAATACAAATTTAATTTGAGCATTGTAATAGTGGGGACTGCTTGATATTCAGAAGCTTCATAGGTCTGAAGTTCCTATGTTCCGAAGTTCATAAGTCCAAAGTTCCCATGGTCCTAAGGTTCATTTGTCTGAAGACTCTATAGTCTGAAAATATTTTCGTAAGGTTCATTGGTCCGAATGTTTGATACTCCGAAAATGTTCATTGGTCCGAAGGTCTGATAGTCCGAAAATGTTCATTGGTACGAAGGTCCATTAGTCCAAACTTTTCTGGCTGAATCATGATTGGTCAGGTGATTTGTTGATATTTTTTACCATATTTATGATATGATGGAATGGGACTTCAATCTATGATAGGTCCAGTGCGTGCAAAGATAATTTAGGATGGAAAATTGGCTTTATATTTTTGGTTATCGAAATCTTTACAAAGATTCTTCCTGTCTATAAATTATTTTTGAATTTTACGGGCAGACTTTGGATGGGATGGGTGCAAAGGCCCATCTAAACCTACAAAAAAAATTAAATGGTGGCAACTTGTATCTACATCGCAAATACAATAGATGCAGAACTAACCTATCGTCCAAGTTAACTTAAAAGCCTGTCATAATGTCTCATTCAGGTCTGCTTTCAAGTCAACTTACTCCACCTCTGTCTTGTTCCTGCGTCAAGTCCAACTTATTTCTGTTGCTAAGTCAGTCCCATGTTAGTGTGCAGCTGTTCTGAGGACCGGTCAGGACGGCTGCTATGTCAGAAAAGTGGACTTGTCAGGAAGTCCAGTATTGTGGGGATTGTATGTCATGTGGTGTATGTCCTTTCCTGGTTCCATTCCTATATAATATCCCATTATAATCTGATATTTGCAAAAGTAACAATTAAGAAACATGAAAAATAACTGAAACTGAAGGGAAGCGTAGATCAACATTATTTCCAGCCAACAGGAATGCCAAAAAGTGGTGGATGAAATAGCTTCCAGACTTCCCTGAATCTTCTCAATCCTACATAATATGCATTTAAACCTCAAAATATGTTTATATATAAGATACAATTTCTTTTACTTTATGAAAGTCACTTGTAAACAGTAGCAACATGATATGGATGAGCACAGACTGGGTAGAAAACATCCTCGATCACTGGACAAGACAATATCAGTTATATTCTGCATTTGATATTTGAATCTTTTTTATATACTTTTCATCCAAAAAACAAACATATTAATTAATTTTATTTCATTATTCATAGATTTAGATTAGTGATGTCTGCAATATCTGACATGACCAGAAAGCTGTCAGAACCTGTCCTGTTGACCTGTTCGATTTTACCTGTCATTCTGACAAGTCTGGTTGCATGGAGTTATCCTCCTAACTGACCCTTGTCTTGTCAGGGTGTCTGCCTCAAGTCCGCTTGGTTCTGTCAGGACTACCGCAAGTCAGCTATGTTCTGTCAGGAGAAAAGCTAGCTGTCCTTAAGTTAACTTGCAGTTCAAACATTACAACAGGTTTACGTCAGCTTTAAGAGAGGTTAGGTCAACACATAATTGTACCTTATATTTAATAATTTGATTTGATTTAATGGGGATGAAGCAAAAATTTTACGGTTCATACCCTAAGTGAAAATCATTATCTGTGTTTTGAATTCCTACATTCTGATCATAACCATAATTTTTCCTATGTATAAAACTGTAGTAAATTTGATAAATATTTATGTTAAATGTCCTTTGCTGATGGCGTTTTAACTAGTCCATATTATTCAATAGATCTGATGAAATAATAACAAAATGGGCCCAGTTCGAGTACACCTTAAATGTTCTAAAAATATGCTGCCTTAGCAACACACATCGACAACTGAGAGGGATAGTAACTACACTGTAAAAATATTTATTGGAATATTAACACTTATTACATATTTTAGACCTAAACTGTATAGGAATATGTCAAAAACCTAATCACATCATCCTTTTTCTGTTGCATGTTCAGAATCTGACCACTTAAAACATACGAATCTTTGAAAATTAGATGTCTAAACATGTTTAAGCTGTAAACATGTTTAGGCCCTAAACATATTCAAATTCTAAACATGTTTAGATACTCTAGTGTTTAAGTGATAAAACAGAATTACTTCCCATATTTGTTTGTATGTACTGAATTCACAATTAAAACAAATGAATAAACTATATTCTGTGGTAATACACTTTCATAATTACTTACTGATTTTTACTACACAGTATTGCAAACTGGCGAGCTCACATGGTCCGAAGGACCAAGTGAGCTGTTGCCATCACTTTGTGTCCATCGTCGTTGTACTTTGTCGTCCATCTGGCATTAGCTTTTCACATTTTTATTCAGAAACCACTTGGCCAAATGGAATCAAACTTGGCAGCAATATGCAATGGACATCTATAAAAACACATTTTTTAATTTGTATCAGAAATTCAACATGGTGGCCTGGACCAATAATATGCTTTGATTGGCTGAAATTTCAAAGATCTTCTTGTCAGAAACTACACAGTCAATGGACTTGTTTTATGGTATGAATGATCCTTTGCCAGTTCTCTATCAAAACTGTATTTTTGGTGCCAATCTGAAATTCAAAATGGCAGATACTGCAGGACAATGTTTAACATTGGACCTATGGGAAATACGCTTAAAGATCTTTATCTCGACAGTTGAAGCAAAACATGTCTATAAATGTTCATTGAAAGGTCCTTTACTAAAACTGTGTATTTGATGCCAATCACAATTCCAAGACAGCCGCCACCGTGGAACCTAGTTTAACATTGGAATCTATGGGAAACACACTTGAAAATCTTCTTCTTTGGAACAACTAAGCTAAATATATTGGCAGGTTCTTTACTACCAACAAAACTCTATGACAAGCGTGATGACTTCACCTTTCCAATTGTCAACTTCCCATTCATCTGCAGCAACATTCCAGCAGCACCGACATATGGAGTTTACATCTCGCAACTCATATGTTATTCTTGAGCTTGTGATCAGTATCATAATTTTCTGGACAGGGCTCAACTGCTGAGGAGTAAGCTTCTCAAACAAGGGTATGTTGCTCTCAGGTTGAAGTCATCCCTTCAAAAGTTCTATGGCCGTCACCATGAACTGGTTGATTGTTATGGGATATCTGTTGCCCAAATGAAATTGGATCTTTTTCCTGAGCCATAGTTTTGTCTGTCCTCTCCTCGAACATGACCTTTTCCCTGACCTGACAATGTGCAACACGGCGGGTGTCTTATACGAGGCAGGCACTGCTTACTCATCCGAAGCAACTGAGTGCACCTCATGTTTTTGTTGAGGTCCATGTTGCTCATCCTCGTTTTAAGTTTTTCTTGTTGTGCTTTGATGTTTGTCTGTTTGTATTTGTCTTCATCCAGATTTTGTCTGCGTCCCTTGAGTGATGATTTTTGTTGTTCACCCTTCGGTTTTCTTGCCTTTTCTTTGCCAGATCTGTGTTTCTGATGGCGATCGGATCCTATGGGAAATATACTTGGAGATTTTCTTGGACAAAAGGGCCTTTGGAATATAGACATGCGCCCATAATAGTACACTGTTTCTAAAATATAGTAATACTTATAGTACAGTTATTGAAGGTAAATTTGAATTTTATACTACACATGTAGATAGAAAGTTTTACAATTTTTATATGACCACAAAATTTTGTTGTCATATTATGGTATGAATTGTTGTCAGCTTCATCCTTCTATAGACTCAAGGTTTATGGACAATAATTATTGTTCTAGTTAATTGGTCTTTCTGAAATTTTAACACAATGATCCTTAGCATGAAATAAAGGATGGGATTGATAATGGAGATCCTGGCTCCTGTGGTTTCAGAATTTATTAAGCCAAAGAGGGGTGAAAATAGCATTTTTGTATTTTTTGATGTGGAATGTTCAATTTTCATTCAATTTTGATGGTTTTTTCATTCCATTTGTTATAATAATACCTTTTTAAGATATGTTGACCTTCAATTGTTTCCATGATAAAAGGGATCAAAAGGAGACAATATTCAAAATTTGAAAATTTTTAGCTCACCTGGTCCAAAGGACCATGCAAGCTATTACTATCACTTGGCATCTGTCATCATCCATCATTGTTAGCTTTTTCACATTTCAGTCTTCTTCTCTGAAACTACTTGACAGATTGGAAGCACACTTTGCAGGAATGTTCCTTTCAGGGACCTCTACAAAGTTTATGTTTTTTTTGCCGATGTGAAATTCAAGATGACAGCCAGGGCCAATAATGTGTTCTGATTGGCTGGAATTCCAAAGATCTTCTTGTCAGAAACCATACAACCAATTGAACCATAACTTTGTAGGAATGTTCCCTAGATGAACCTCTACGAAGTTTATGGTTTTTGCTGATCCAAAATCCAAGATGGCCACCACCAAGGAACATAGTTTTGACTTTGGACCCTATGGGAAATACCCTCAAAGGTCTTCTTCTTAGTAACAACAGATGTCAATGAAAATCTTTTAATTGCAGAAATGTTGCTAGGATGGTCCTCTAGAAAAATGATGTTTGTTTTGCTGATCGGAAGTCCAAGATGGCCGCCACTGAGGAACATAGGTTAACATTGGACCCTGTGGGAAAAATCTTCAAAGGTCTTCTTCTCAGAAACCATAAACGTCAATGAAAATGTTTCATTGCAGAAATGTTCCTTGCATTGTCCTCTAGAAAACTGGTATTTATTTGCCAACCAGACATGCGAGATGGCTGCCAAAGAGGAACATAGTTTAACATTGGACCCTATGGGGAATATCTTCAAAGGTCTTCTCAGAAACCAAAGATGTTAATAAAAATGTTTCATTGCACAAATATTTCTTGGGTGGTCCTCTGCAAATCTGATGTTTTGAGGGATTTTTTCGATTGGAAATCCAAGATGGCTGCCACCGAGAAACATAGTTTAACATTGGACCCTATGGGGAATGTTTTTAAAGGTAGTCTTCTCAGAAACCAAAGAGTTTTATTGCAGAAATGTTCCTTGCATGGTCCTCTAGAAAACTGATGTTTGTTTTGTTGGTCAGAAATCAAGATAGCCACCATCGAGGAACATAGTTTAACATTGGACCCTATGGGGAATATCTTCAAAGGTCTTTTTCTCAGAAACCATAGATGTCAATAAAAATGTTTTATTACAGAAATGTTCCTTCGATGACCCTATAGAAAACTGATGTTTGTTTTGCAGATAGGAAATCCAAGATGGCCGCCACCGAGGAACATAGTTTAACATTGGACCCTATGTGGAATATCTTCAGAAGTCTTATTCTCAGAAACCATAGATGTCAATGAAAATGTTTCATTGCAGAAATGTTCCTTGGATGGTCTGCTAGAAAACTGTTGTTTATTTTGCCAATTGGAAATCAAAGATGGCTGCAACCAAGGAGCATAGTTTAACATTGACTCCTATGGGGAATATCTTCAGAGGTCTCCTTCTCAGAAACCATAGATGTCAATGAAAATGTTTCATTGCAGAAATGTTCGTTGGATGGTCCTCTAGAAAAGAGATGTTTGTTTTGCTAATCGGAAGTCCAAAATGGCTGCCACCGAGGAACATAGCATAGTTTGACATTAGAGCCTATGGGGAATGTTTTCAAAGGTCTTGTTCTATCAATAAAAATGTTTCATTATAGAAATGTTTCTTTATTAGTCCTCTAGAAAGCTGATGTTTGTTTTGCCTATCAAAAGTCCAAAATGACCGCCACCGAGGAACATAGTTTAACATTGGACCCTATGGGGAATATCGTCAACGGAAAATGCACTTAAAGGGTCTTTTCGGAAAGAACTAAAGCAACTACATTGAAACTAGTCATACAGATCAGAATTCAAGATGATATTTCATTGTCTTACAATTCGTCAGGTTATAACCAAGTGAGCGATACAGGCTCAGGTAAACCTCTAGTCTATATGTCTGTTTCATTTCCTGGTGCTATCTGAACTAGCTTTCCAGCTGACTGTGTCTCGGCAGTATGACGTCTTAAGGCTTGACTTGAACTTATCAACGTCTCGCTTTTCTTGCACCACAATAAATTCATGTATAAAAATCTTAATTTCAGGCTTTTAAAAGCGATAGAAATATCTGGCTATCTTGCTATATTGGCATTGGCAAACATCAACTGCGCCCTCTTGCTCAACAAATCTAGTTATTCTGTCACTTGGATGATATGGGACGATATCAGTATGAACAAACCCAGATAATATATGCATATATTATATATAAAGTGTGATGGTAAAGACCCCTGTATCAGGTTGACTTGGTTGAAAAGGATGTATCAATACGATTGGAAGATCGACGAGTACTGATGCAATTTATTCAACTGATGAGACCTGATACAAGGGTCGGTAGCATTACATCTCGGTATATATTTTCATCTTACAGTTTAACGAATAATAAACAAATGAAAACGTAAAACGACGTGTTGAAAAAATGCTTCACAAAATGAACATTTTAGCCTGCATGATATGAAAACGTCCTTTAACTACGCGTGCGACGTCGAGCCAATCTTACAACACCACAGTGTTGTGATGAAATATTTTATATCATAGGGGTCATTTAAAAATGCCGGATTTTCTATACATCTACAATAAAATACGATGCTACAATTTGCGGAATTTTACACTAGTATTTAAATGAAAGTTTGTATTGGGTTCGAGTTTTAAATCTTTTTTTTAATCTTCAGTAAGTATACCACTGTAGAAACATGTTAGTAGACCAGTGTAGAAACGTGTTTTTAATCTTCAGTAACTAGACCAGTGTTGAAATAACTAGAGTTTCAGACTACAGAATGAGTTGTTTCCCTATGAAAATGAGATAATTGTTGATTTTGACAAAATTACTTCCTTTATGAATGAATCATTTTTTGTGAAAAAAATTTCCTTGTATAAAGTGATTTCGGTAGAATTGTTGAACGAACATTCCGTCGAGTTTATATGAATCGGTTGATGTCAAATTATCTTTCATGTAAATATACGATGGGTTTTCTAACATTTAATCTTATGGAAATTTTCATGTATCTAATGTGCTTAAGCTCTGTAGAAGTAATGATTTATTTTACAATCCGTTTGATATTAGGTAGGTTTTCTATCTTCTTATTTTCATGCAAGACAAAAAAAAATTTCAAATCAAGAAAAAAAAAAATTTTTTAAAAAGAATACTCTTTTATTTAGCCGAGTTAAAAATTCTAGAGTGAATTTTCCTCTTTTGTCTGAGATAAAAGTACAAGCTGAAAAATGACGTTTTACTTTTTTACCTTTTAAGAGCTTTTATAGCTTGTGTTATCTGGGTTTTATAATAGAAGTCCCATTTGTTGATTCGTCAGGTCGGTGTAGAATATAATCTTTAAATCTGAGGTAAAATCGGAAATATGGGTATAAATCAGCGATGACGATGCTAGTGGCCCTAAATCAACGACCTCAACCATTCTGCCAGCCTGTCATAAAACACAGCGCGAAAAAAAATTACCAAAACACCGGTAAGTAATTAAAAATGATGGAATATTAAAAAATAGGATTTTCAATTATCTGAGTGAACTCAAAATAAAATATGTATTAAGCGAACTTATTATGTGAACTATAAAGTATACGAGTGTAAGCAAACTTAAATAACTAATCACTTGGTATTAAAAGACTGGATGAGAAGTAATTAGAATTAAGACAGCAATGTAAATATATCATGATAAAAAATCAAAAGTACTTTTTATAATTCTTACATTCAAAATTACAAGTAATATATTAATGTATGTAGATTAAAAATTGAAAACAACAATATTCAGAAAGTCTTTGGGATGAAAAACGAATATGTTGAAAAATAACTGTCAACATGAGAATATTCTTAACAATTGCTTTTTTTTATGTTCCATATACCATTTTATGTTGTTTTGTTGTTTGATGAAAACTACTTCAGGACACAGTCAAGGTACAAAATACATACTGGATCGAGAAAGACGAAACCAAAATGTCTTGATATATTATTCCATAAAAGAACAATTCTTGTGGATTTTTTTGCAATTTGTAAAGTGTACTTTCAGTTCGTACCTCGCCTTCTAAATTATAATGTACATATATAATAAATTATAATGAACGTCACAAGATTGTTTCTAGTGTCCGCTACATACTAAATTTTGTAATCATATGATGTTGAAGATCACACAGAAGCAAAAGATCCAAATCAGTAGACCGTTTTCACTGCACGTCGACAACATGTTGGCGGGTTTTGAAAGCTTTGGTAGAAATCAAACTGCCTGAAAAAAGATATTCGTTGACGAGTTTTCAAAATTACAAAATCTCTGGGAAAATATTAATTTAAGAATTGTTATTTTAGTGTATCTGTGGACAAGCAGCAGATACCCATGTTTTTGTCGGGGTCCGTGTTGCTTATCCTCGTTTTTAGTTTTTGTTGTTGTGTCTTTAATGTCTGTCTGTTTGTATTTGTCTTAATCCCGGTTTTGCCTGCGTCCCTTGGTTCATGATTTTTACATATTCATCCTTCGATTTTCTTACCTTTTCTTACAAAATCAAGACGACAACTAGAATTTGAACCCGATCTTCCTCATTCTAGGCAACCACGCGAAACATTTAACTATTGAGATAGTTCGTGGTTTCAAGCATAAATGTTTAAAGTTGAATCAGAACGAAATGGAAAAATATTTCGGCGTAAACGTACTCACAATTGTTGCTTTTGCATGGTTCATTTGTGAACATCAGACTAACTTTTGTCCATTAAAAAATAAAACTCATCAGGACTGACACGGTATTAGATCATTAAATGCAATGAAGACATGAAGAAAAAAGTAAAAGGTATATAGTAATAGATGTATTGATTATTTTTAATGATATTAAGAAACAAGCTTTAAATATTGAATGTTAATTTTTGGTTAAAAACTTGTTTACTCCGGAACTTAAATACAAAAAAATGGATCAATCGTGTCTAACTAGCTAACTAATGTTCAGATCTAACTATCTACATTGTACCTTGATATCAAATAATACAATGGCATATTTCGGCTACCAAAAGTATTGACGAAGAGGCGAAATAAACCATTAATTTTACACTCTCGACGCTTTTTGCATGTGATTCTACTTGTCTCTAAAGGTTTGTTAGTTTCTATCTTGCCGCTCCAATCTAGCAAATAACTTGTTCGAGAATTTCTGTATATGAGAGTTGCAATAAAAGCACAGTTTGTCATTTATATTTACAAAATAACATGGAATGTATATATCTCTCGATTTAATTTTAAAACCACAAATCCAAGCACAATATTTCGACGGCATGACCTTCTTCATCATATGCAAAAATACAGATCTCCCAAGATACTAGAAAACAAGTTAACGTCATAGATATTCCGACGTTACATTAAAGAAAATCCTTAACTTCCTCAAGTGCTGTATATAATAAGTTAACGTCACAGATATTCCGACGTTACAAGTTAAGGCAACATATATTCCGACGTAACAAGTTAATGTAACAAGTTAATGTCACAGATATTCCGACGTTACAATATTTCAATGTAATAATATTTATTTTATTATTGGTTAGCTATAATTCACTTCCGTCTGCGCATACTAACTGATCGTAACAATCGACAAGCTATGTATAATTGAAAAGATCATTATGATTACTTTGGCAGAAATTACCTTATGATTGTAAGATGCTGTTCTCGAGGAAAGACATGGGTTACACATAAAAATATTGCATTTATGTGAACTAAATTTCTTTGACTTGTATAATACTTAGTTTGAGAATTGTAACACTCGGTTTAATCATGAACTTTTAGTTCTCATGTTTCTCGGATTTTCTATACTCACGTTCATACAGTTCTGCTTTCGATAGCCAAAAAAGTTCACTTTGAAAGTCACCAACAGTGTAAA
>JAOXYJ010015812.1:0-12692 GCA_028566555.1 Lithophaga nigra
CATCTGCAATTTTATTTTTGATTTTATTTGTGATTAGTGCAATTTTTAATATTGTTTTACGTGAAATAAAAAAGTAATAATTCTACAGATTTCAATAATGGTGAATTCAGAACAGAAAAAAAATGTTCTAAAATAAACTTAGTTATTTCCCTTGACATTGTCATTTTCAGTTTTTCTTTCTTTCAGAATTCATCATTTCTCAAATTTACACAATGTAATACATTTTAATTGTACACAAGAGTTTAAAAAATACACTTTTTAACAACTAAAATAAGATATGAAATTGCAGATTATTTGAAAAAGTCAGAATCAGTAAAAACCACAAGAATGAACTTATTGCAGTCTATCTATGTGATAACATACAAAGAATAGGATCTAGACAAATTGATTCATTGAGAGGAATTCTTCAAACAGCAAACAGATTACTTCCAAAGATGTTGGAAGATGTGAGTATAAAATGAACAAAAAAAAATATTACTGCTGGAATTTGAAAAGATATGCCAGTGACGGCTTTCATGATTTTCATTATTTTATCTAAATAATTTTGCTATAATAGTTGACAGAAAAGAACATTTGAAAGTTTGAACAAACAACTTTATAAAAAGAAAACTCCAACTGATATACATTTTCCCTATCACACATAAAGGCAGATAAAAACCACACAAGTTTTAGGCCAAGTCAAAATTTTCACATTTTCATAAACTGAAATTCAACATAAATCATGCATCTAGTTTGATTTATATGGTTGTATTCTACATTGAGGTTATGGTACTGTTTCCTGGCTATAAAGTTTAAACAGAAAATGATGTCTTTTTCCAAGGACTTGTCCATTCCTGTTAGCACCAATTACGACAAAACCAAAACCAGAGCATCCTCAGGATGAACTAAAAATTGAAGCAACAAACCTACCAGAAGTGCAAAATGTCATTCTGAAATGTCCTGAACAGCTCATGACTGTTAGGTACAAATTCAATGATTGGTTTATGAGACATTGCAGAGGTGTTGATGGAATCTACAACTATCCCCACACCCCACATTGATTTTTGGCCCCTAATTCCCTACAGTAAGGGCAAGGATACAAATACTTTTACCTTTCACCTCTACAATCAAAGACGAGTGCACAGACGTATTACAACCCTATCTTTAGTCATTTTTTTAATTTGGCCCCTTTTTTCTGTCTAGACCCCTTAAATCCCTACAGTATGGGTTATGACTCTATTAACAATTACAGTTTGTATCTACAAAAAATGACCACTGCAATGATATATTACAAACCTATTGATAAGTAATTTTACAATGGACCGCTTTTTGACCTTTCCATTGATCCTGCTCCCTTTATTTGAACTTCAAAAACTTTACTGGGGTAGTAAGAAACATAACTGTATTAAATTAAAATGTACTCATTCAAAAATAAATTTTAGTTCTTTTAACATGTATAATCCATTTTGGCCCTTTATTCAGACCCAGACCCACCAATAAAAAATCCAAAACCTTACTGCACATTTACACATAATACGGAACAATACTATGCACAAATAAAAGACCTAAAATTAAAAAAATGAACAAAAAGTTCCAAAGACAAGGTTTTTCACATGTAAAATCCATTTTGACCTCTTCTTTTGACCCCAGACCCAACAATCAAAAATAAAAAATCTTAATGCACATCTGTACATAAGAAGGAACAATACTACACACAAATAATAGACCTACAAAAAATGAATGAAGAGTTCCACTGACAAGGTCTTTCTCACATAAAATCAATTTTGGCCCCTTATTCAGCCCAAGACCCATTAATTAAAAATCCATAAAACCTTAAGGAACACTACTATATACAAATAAAAGACCTGCAACAAAATATGAACGAGGAGTTCCACTGACGAGATTTGCTAATGGACGGACAGACGGACGGACCCATTACAATATCTCTAAAGAAAGTACGGGGGAAATAAAGAAATCTATTTTTATATTATAACTCACCAGGCCAAAGACCAAGTGCGCCCTTTTGCAATGTCTTTGCGCCCGTCGTCCGTCATTAAAATTTCATTTTTGCAATCATTTCTCAAACTACAGAGTCAACTGAATACACTTTGCAAGAATAATGTATGGACGGTCCGCTGTAAAGATTCCTTACTTCGTTCGAGCCAACCAAAATGTGGTTCTGATTGACAGAAATTTAAAAATCTTCTTCTCTGAAAATACAAGGCCAACTGAACTGCTATTTTGTAGAAACGATCTGGAGATTGAGCTCATCTACAAAAGATTTCTCATTTTATACTTATCTAAGGCAATCAGCAGGCCGATATTTGAAATTATTGTTTCTGACTGACCGAAATTTAAAAGTCTTCTCCAGTGAAACTTCAATTATTTTTAACTTTGTAGGAATGATCTATAGGAGATTCGTTAAAAGAATTAATGCTTTTTGTACTGTCCGTGCAACTGACATGATCGACACAGGCGATTGTGGTCTTTTACGAGCTTAACTTTAGAAAAATCTCCTCCGTACGGCCAGTTGTAATTTAGTTGGAATGATCTACTCGAGGCCCTATACAAATTACTTTTTACCATGCCGATCAGACTTCAAAGCTTAATGACCTTTTTAATGTATAATGCCGTCATACAATTCAACAGATTTTGCATGTACATTGTCTTTTAATTGGATTTAAAATTTCAAACATTAAAGTAACTGCTTGGACCATTTTGTCAGTTGCGGGGGTGGTGGGAGAGCATAAAACAGTATTTTGTATGGTATTGGGGGGGGGGCTCAATTTCAATACATGTACTTTTGAGGAATTCAAATAGATTGTGTGATGATGGTAAATATTTGCCTTATAATGATCCTATGCATCAACATTGATTTATTTTATTAACATGATACTCCTATTGTATCATGAATCTTTCACATTACCGCCCCGGGCTCCTTTATGATAAATCAGATACCAGGAAACTTGTCGTTACAAGAAACGTTTTGTTCTTATAACATGAATACTTCAAATAATCCCTTCATAAATTCGATCTATACTATTTACGAAGTACATATATGACACTTTATTTAAATTGTAGGTTTTTTTCTATCTCTTGGGTATAGTATATCATTGGTTTCACCATTGATTTACATGTGAACAACAAAATGGTTATTAAAATTTCATACAAAATAACAAAAAAATAGATATACAATAGAACTAATGGATGAAGCACCAATGAATCAATAAATCTCTTAATGAAATAATATCTATTGTAAAAATGTTCGTAAATGAAAAACGAGGAGACATGCTTCAAAAGAGACAGAGATTAAACTGAAAATTCCGTTTCGTTTTGCGTATGTTTGTTTCATAAACTAGAGGCTCCCGAAAGACTGCATCTGACAGCTATCATGGACTTTTCCACAGTTTGGTCATTAGCCACAATCTGGAAAAATTAGGATGATTCAGACCAGATTTGCTCAACATGGCCAAGTATTTTCAGACAGGATTTCAGTACCATGGTTTGCATGTTGGATGGTGTGTGGGGTCATCAGATGTAAATTTGAAAGAGGAACATCTGTGGACATCACTGTCAAAAACAGGTACAAATTGGTCAAAGCAGTTATTTAGTAAGAATTTTACAAACAATTTTGCCACTATTTCTATTTACAGTAACAGTGGCAGTCTTGGTTAATAAGCATCTTACTCAATTCCATCAAGACCAAAATATGACCATTTAACCAACATTTGGTCCACTTTCAGAGAAAAAGATCATTATTACTGTTTTACAAGCTTTGTTCTATTTATAGTAACAGTGACAATGTAGGTTGAGGATATAATTTTGCAAGAGACCATCTCAGGGTACGTTTGGTCCAAATAGGCAGTGTGGTTTCAGTAAAAACGATTTTTAAATGTACGTTCCCACACGATTTATTATAACACTATGTTCCGTAGTGGTGGCCATCGCGGATTCTGTCATAAGATGCTGAAAGGGTACAATATTAGAACTATTCCTGCCATAACGAGGACAAATTTGTCAAAGTATTTAGTTATATTTCAATATTTTGTATCTATAATGGTGGCCGTCTTGGTTGGCGATCTGACGTAATCTGATTCAAAGACTATCATTTGACGTAGTGAACCATCATAATTCCGACTTTCTGAATTAAGTAAATAAAAGTTAACAATCCTACTTTTGAAATTAACTTCTACACTTCTGACTTTCCAAATCATAATTTTTAATTTGACAGGATGAAAAAACATACTACTTGTAAAAAAGCGCACTGGAACCTGCACTCAAAAAAAAAAAATACTTAAAATTACTTAAAATAAGTATTTCTTTTACTCAAAATAAGTAATTTTTAAGTATTAGTGAAAAGTGGAACCCAACATCCACGCATTCCAACATCTTTGTCAAACTCATATCAATTTAGTAACTTATTGAATTTCGAATGAAAATATCCCATTCATCATAATATATATATATGTTTCTTTTTTTAAAAAAGATAAACATTTTATAGTAGTATTTTATATAGTTTGCATCAATCCTACACTAATTTAGTGTTTCGGCGGTTTTAGGATATATTCTCAATGAAAGGGTTCATATTTGTATTTTTTAATATAGGCCCGCCATCTTCAGGGATTGTCCTATATCTTATTTTTTATTTTCGTTGAAGTCAGAATATCTGCTAAGTTTTTGTGCCTTTTGAATGCCATAATTGGTTTGTTCAAAAATATTTTGTTGCAAACCGCATCTTTTGATAAGATATGCCAATGTTTGACTATGTATTTTCTCAATTTTCTAATACATGGATTGTATTTAGTTGACAAAACTAAAGGAATTTCTTTTTTTCTTTTGTTATTATTTTTTCTAAGCAAAGACAATCTGTCTTTTTCTAATGCCTCAGTAATACAGGAGTCAATCTCAGTCTCCTTATATCCTCTATTAATAAGGTTCAATTTGAACTGTGTAAGAAGTTGTTGTAAATCATCCTTGTTATTTGTGTTCCTGATATGTCTCATGACCTCACCCTTAATTAACCCAGCAAAAACATGTCTAATATGACAGCTGCTGCGATGGAGATATAGAAATGTGTTGGTGGGCTTAAAATATGTTTTCATATCCAAAATATTTTCATTGAGAAATCTTCTCCCTTTGAATAAATGAACATCTAAAAATGTGGTTTCAGCATTTGAAATTTCATAGGTAAATTTCAGTGACTTGTGGTGGCTATTAGCCATTTCAAAAAAATCAATCAATTCATGTTGATCCCCGTTGTAAATTATAAAACCATCGTCCATGTATCTTACATAGTAAAATATCTTATGTTTGTTTTCAAATTTCGAAAGAATATCTTTCATAATTTGATACATTAATATATTACAACATTCTGGAGCACAGCACGCCCCAATCGCTGAACCAAGACATTGTTGATGCAATTTACCATTGAATTCAAAGATATTGTTTTCAAGAACAGTTCTAAGGAGATTTATGAGATCATCCGTAGGTGGGCATTTTATCTTGTATTGTGTTTTGTCAAAATCATCATAGGCAATCCTAACTGCAGATAATATTTCATCGACTGGACAATTTGTAAACATTTGACTTATGTCAAAACTGCATAGCAGGCAGTCAGCACGTGGCTTAATCATTTCTAATTTGTCAATAAAATCAGACGTATCCCTAATGTATGTGTGATGGTTTTGTACGATAGGCACAAGAAAATAATCAATATAACGGCCTATATATTCTGTAATCGTGCCGATTTGAGAGATAATTGGCCGACCAGGTGGAATAACGCTTTGAATGTTAAACCCATTTTTTCTTATATATGCTATGTCTGTTTGACTCAATTTATGGATTTTTGGTAATAGGTGCATATGCCCTGGTCCATTGTTGATTTGAATACCATGTATTAGGTAATCAAAGGTTTCATTGTCTAATACACTTCTATTAAACATATTCATGAGATATTCATTAAGATTATTTCTGAGACTCGTAAAGTCAAAGTGATCTATTTTTCTGTAATGGTATGAATCAAGTTGTCGATATGCTTCAGATATATACAATGACTTATCCAATACTACAACATTGTTGCTTTTATCTGCCTTTTTAATTATTATCGATTTATCTTTTAGTAGCACAGAGATGCTTGACCTTTCAAGAGCACTCAGATTGTCTCTAAATTTCCGAATCTGCATTGACGACAATTCACATTTGGTTTTGAAAATATAATTTTCAAGAACATTACAACTGTATGGTGGTGTATATCCCGATTTTTCTTTGAAGGGATGCATGTCATTGTTTTTGTTTAAATGAAAAAAGTATCTACACCTCATTTTTCTAGCAAGTTCATCAAAATCCCTCATTAAATCATTTTTAGCTCTTTTGTCTGACGGGACAGGAATGAATTTCAAACCTTTAGATAGGAGTAAGTATTCTCCATCTGTTAAATTTCTTTTGGACAAATTGATGACATGTTCCTTTGCTTGTACAATTTTATACCTTAATTTATTACGTTGCATTGCAACCTTATTCTTTATACGGCGTTTACATTTCTTTGTTTTATTATATTTGTTAAAGTGTCTATGTCTAGCCATTTCTGCGATCACAGAAGCTGTGGATTTGCAAAAATCAATGCAGACTCAGAAATCTAGTATTTTCATGGGGGCGTGGTTACACGATTCTGATTGGTTCTTGTTTCCAGTGATCCATCAATAAAGAAAAATGATACTTATAATCACATACCTGTTTAATAATGAATATATTTATATTCCATGTGTTTATCAAAACAATTAAAACATAATTTTCATAAATTGGTATTCCGGTATTTATAGAATAACAATAAAATATTTATTGTTCTTTGTATGGATCGTTGGTTTTGAATGTATATTAAATGAAGCACTCAATTATCGCAAGTAAATTCCATGTGTATCAGAAGATTTAAATTATTTACTGTTCCAGGTATAATTCATAACAATAAAATATTTATTGTTCTCGTCGATGGTTCATTGTTTATGAATATTGAGCAACGTCACTGTTCAACTTAATACGGCCTATATCTCCTAGTACCTGTTTTCTTTGGACCACTCTTTCTCCAGCCGGGGTTCAGCTTTCTTGACCTAATGTCCGTCTTGAATTCAAGTAGTTTCTTTTCTTGAGAGTTTTTCATTTCAAGGAATCTACGAGTTAGCTCTCTGCGAGCTTCTCCTGCACTTTTGCTTGCTAAACCGATGACTTCTTTAGCATTGTCGAGAGTCTGTTTTATTCCTTCAGTCATTGTTTTGAGTTTCTTATCAAGGAACTCCACAGATTCAGTGAGTAATTCCTCACGCACTGTTTTAGCTTTATTCTCCCATATCTCTTGTAGTTCAAGGAAAATTGTCCTCTCATTCAAGTCCGGCTTACAGGATATATTAATTCTGCTGAACGGTGGCAGGTTGCCTTCTTCCTGGAGGCCATAGGCCAACCCCTCTCTGGCTTTAACGATCGCCATTCTCACATCCATTTTCTCCCGCATTTCCTTTACTGCTGCGGAAATGGTCCCCGCAAAGTCACCTGCGGACTTCTCCTCCTCCTTTTTTACTGGATTCTTTATGTCCGTTACAGACAGGCCAAAATCTATCTCCTCCTCCTCAAATGGTGCATTTGAGAATTGCTCTTGTGTTGGAGGAATCTCCTCATGTTTAACTTTATTCAAGGATAGCTTGCTCATTCTTTCAAGGAAAGTGCTACGATACATTCGGTTACAAGAACACAAATGATTATATTTTTCTCACACGCCGCCTCGAATATCTCAGAAGTGCAAAATTCCAGAACAATATCACTTCCTTTCCCAAACCATAAATTTTCTGTGGCATGAGTTTTTGTCACAAACATCTGCAAAACGAATATGTTTGTGGTGCCATTGACCCACAATGTTTGTGTTTCCATTTTCCCAAAACATAAATTAGCTTTTTGGGTTGAGCAAACAATGACCGCATTTTGAATTGTAATTAATGTAGCGATCTTTTTTAGTCATTACTTGTTTAAAGAGATTCACTTTAAATTAACATGAATTAAACAAAGACTAAGAACACGGATCGTCAACTAAATGACAATACACGGGAAGGCTCCAGTGGGACACAGTCCCTACTGAACAGTATTAGTGAAAAGTGGAACCCAACATCCACGCATTCCAACATCTTTGTCAAACTCATATCAGTTTAGTAACTTATTGAATTTCGAATGAAAATATCCCATTCATCATAATATATATATATGTTTCTTTTTTTTTAAAAAGATAAACATTTTATAGTAGTATTTTATATAGTTTGCATCAATCCTACACTAATTTAGTGTTTCGGCGGTTTTAGGATATATTCTCAATGAAAGGGTTCATATTTGTATTTTTTAATATAGGCCCGCCATCTTCAGGGATTGTCCTATATCTTATTTTTTATTTTCGTTGAAGTCAGAATATCTGCTAAGTTTTTGTGCCTTTTGAATGCCATAATTGGTTTGTTCAAAAATATTTTGTTGCAAACCGCATCTTTTGATAAGATATGCCAATGTTTGACTATGTATTTTCTCAATTTTCTAATACATGGATTGTATTTAGTTGACAAAACTAAAGGAATTTCTTTTTTTCTTTTGTTATTATTTTTTCTAAGCAAAGACAATCTGTCTTTTTCTAATGCCTCAGTAATACAGGAGTCAATCTCAGTCTCCTTATATCCTCTATTAATAAGGTTCAATTTGAACTGTGTAAGAAGTTGTTGTAAATCATCCTTGTTATTTGTGTTCCTGATATGTCTCATGACCTCACCCTTAATTAACCCAGCAAAAACATGTCTAATATGACAGCTGCTGCGATGGAGATATAGAAATGTGTTGGTGGGCTTAAAATATGTTTTCATATCCAAAATATTTTCATTGAGAAATCTTCTCCCTTTGAATAAATGAACATCTAAAAATGTGGTTTCAGCATTTGAAATTTCATAGGTAAATTTCAGTGACTTGTGGTGGCTATTAGCCATTTCAAAAAAATCAATCAATTCATGTTGATCCCCGTTGTAAATTATAAAACCATCGTCCATGTATCTTACATAGTAAAATATCTTATGTTTGTTTTCAAATTTCGAAAGAATATCTTTCATAATTTGATACATTAATATATTACAACATTCTGGAGCACAGCACGCCCCAATCGCTGAACCAAGACATTGTTGATGCAATTTACCATTGAATTCAAAGATATTGTTTTCAAGAACAGTTCTAAGGAGATTTATGAGATCATCCGTAGGTGGGCATTTTATCTTGTATTGTGTTTTGTCAAAATCATCATAGGCAATCCTAACTGCAGATAATATTTCATCGACTGGACAATTTGTAAACATTTGACTTATGTCAAAACTGCATAGCAGGCAGTCAGCACGTGGCTTAATCATTTCTAATTTGTCAATAAAATCAGACGTATCCCTAATGTATGTGTGATGGTTTTGTACGATAGGCACAAGAAAATAATCAATATAACGGCCTATATATTCTGTAATCGTGCCGATTTGAGAGATAATTGGCCGACCAGGTGGAATAACGCTTTGAATGTTAAACCCATTTTTTCTTATATATGCTATGTCTGTTTGACTCAATTTATGGATTTTTGGTAATAGGTGCATATGCCCTGGTCCATTGTTGATTTGAATACCATGTATTAGGTAATCAAAGGTTTCATTGTCTAATACACTTCTATTAAACATATTCATGAGATATTCATTAAGATTATTTCTGAGACTCGTAAAGTCAAAGTGATCTATTTTTCTGTAATGGTATGAATCAAGTTGTCGATATGCTTCAGATATATACAATGACTTATCCAATACTACAACATTGTTGCTTTTATCTGCCTTTTTAATTATTATCGATTTATCTTTTAGTAGCACAGAGATGCTTGACCTTTCAAGAGCACTCAGATTGTCTCTAAATTTCCGAATCTGCATTGACGACAATTCACATTTGGTTTTGAAAATATAATTTTCAAGAACATTACAACTGTATGGTGGTGTATATCCCGATTTTTCTTTGAAGGGATGCATGTCATTGTTTTTGTTTAAATGAAAAAAGTATCTACACCTCATTTTTCTAGCAAGTTCATCAAAATCCCTCATTAAATCATTTTTAGCTCTTTTGTCTGACGGGACAGGAATGAATTTCAAACCTTTAGATAGGAGTAAGTATTCTCCATCTGTTAAATTTCTTTTGGACAAATTGATGACATGTTCCTTTGCTTGTACAATTTTATACCTTAATTTATTACGTTGCATTGCAACCTTATTCTTTATACGGCGTTTACATTTCTTTGTTTTATTATATTTGTTAAAGTGTCTATGTCTAGCCATTTCTGCGATCACAGAAGCTGTGGATTTGCAAAAATCAATGTAGACTCAGAAATCTAGTATTTTCATGGGGGCGTGGTTAATTGATAATTTGTATCTATTTGTTGAAATTTAAAGTTCAGACACTCAAGGAATTTTTCATGAAGAACAGCAATTAAAGCAATGTTCCTTCACTTGTTCTGGCTTGTACTTTATCCTACATTAAACTTTCTTATTACATGTTGTATTTTTTAGTTTCTTCACGACCACTTAACAACAATTAAAATGATACATAGATTTTGTAGTCCATGACTACGTATACAGGAACTAAAATCTTGTACTAATTGTTACAATATTTTATTGCACTTTTCCACATATTTGTGGCCATACTTAATATAAATAAATAAAGTCTACATAAATGCTATTTTCACTAACACATATCAAGGCTATTCAGTCCAAGAAGAATATACTATTAAAATGACTTGCACACAGTCTTTTGACTTCCTCTGTAATGAAAAAAGACCAGCTATATTAGAAAATATCTGTAGCAAATATGTCTTCTATTTTTGTGGTACCTATCGGTATATAACAGAGCTGAAAAGGAATGTTGCTCTGAAAATCCAAACAAGTGCAGGAAAACGCTGGATTCGGCAATTTTGCTGAAATCTGAGACTGTTCCCGATTTGGCAACTTTATTATTGGTGAATTCTGCAATTTTCAAACATTTCAAAATATTGGCATTGATCTGCAAAGATTGGCATTGTTCTGACACTTGATTTTTTCAAATTTCATGTAATGACATGTATTTTACCAGCTGTGAAAAAATATATCTACCAATAAAAAATAGTTGGGAAAATTAATAAATGTTGAAAATTAAACAATAAAAAATTATTTGCTTTCAACTGCAGGAGAAATTGTCACAATAATTAAATGTGACACTTAACACTCCTATACTGATGATGCAAAATAAGATGTATGATACTGGAATGATACAAAAATATATCTCGGGTCAAAAGCATTTCCTAATGGATGAATTATTTATACTCTTATTGTATACAATCCATTTATTTCTCCTCACAATGTACAACTCAAGTGATAACAGCTCAACTCTAAAACTGCAGATGAAAAAGTGATATTAGTGCAACAAAAATATACAGCAATAAGCTCTGAGTGACAATATTTTCTAAATTTGAAATATGATTTTAAACTACAATGAAAATGTATATATGCTGCAGTGTGGGGAAATTTCATTTAGAGATTTCTGCAGTTCACGATTACCAAAGTTTTCACTGCACGAAAAAAAAACAAATAATAATACATCTCGTAAAAGACTGAACAATATCATGAATATTGTTTTTAACTATAGGATTTGTAATTATATAACATAGACAACTGTTTAATTAAAGAAAACTTGAATAAATAGATGCCAAAAATAAACATGCTTCTAATGTTTTACTAAAGGTAATTAAAATTAATCAAAAACAGAACTAATTTCAACTTCCAATACATACCATTTATTTCTATTAAATTAGCATTCTTCTGGTTAATCACAACATAAAACTCCCTTTGGTCTGACCGTTTACCAACAACCCAATTATCTGATGCCGTCTTAACAATAGTTTCTCCATCCTCTCCGTTTCTTAAAAAGTAAAGCATTTCTGGATCAACAATTGAATTTTATTGAAGTCTATTTTAATTTGAAACATTTGATATGTCAAAAATAAAATAAAATAATTTAAACTGGAAACAACTTACATTTACAACCAGATGATTAAGAAATAAGACTGTGAATAATGTGAGATTTCAGTGAATAATATTCAGGTGATATAATTTTGCTCATTTAATGTATAAATATTACTACATGGCCTATAATCTATTTGCAGTACTAACTGAAAAAGTTAATTTACAAGAGTAAGTATTCATTTACTGCCATACTGTCAATGTTATTAGTTCATTAGATGACTGAATCCTATGTCATGCCATGACAAACATACAGGGTTATCAACCTGGGGGCTGCATGTGAAGCAGTTGAGAAAGGGTTATCAGCCTGTATAGGATGACAATGGTTGTTTGCCTTTGGTCATATTGTATGTGAAACATAATATATCATATGCTAAGTATGTGGTAAATAATACAGTGCTCCCTTGTTTTATTGCCCCCTTTTAGTGGCAGTCCCTCACTAATTGCCACATATTTTCAAGGTCCTCTTTTCCAATTTACATAGTTTCTACGTAATATGCTCCCTCGTTTTACCGCCACCCTCGCATATTGCCAAAATTTAGTGTGGTCCAAAAGGTGATAATAAGACCATGCAAATTTAATTCTCTGGTTCTCAAGCCAAATTTTGTGAAAATAGATGAGGGAGCGAGGCATTTTTTT
>JAOXYJ010015922.1:0-12692 GCA_028566555.1 Lithophaga nigra
AAAACAACATCGAAAAGGTTGTAGAGCAGAAATAAATACCAAAACGACCTAAAAGTTAAAGCCAAAAAACCAGCTATGGACAGAGCTATGCAGGAGGGAGATTCTCCTTACTTTCCTAAAAATAATAAGAATTGGATTGTATTGTGAATCAATTAGTGGTGCTCCAAGGAACCGAATGACCTAGAATCTGTCTGTTACATGTTTTTAGTCTCTTATTTTTAGGAGTAAATCTTTATAATTCGAATTCATTTATTGAGATTTAGCTAGATCTGCAGTAAAAATTACCAATTCACGAGCCCGGGAAATATACGACTTTGTTTTAGTTATGCCAAGATTATACGAGTGGTACAAATTTGAATATGAAAGTAGGTGTTAAAATTAGTTATGTCAAAGACAAAAGAAATACAGATACAAGCCACAAAATGTAAAGAAAATTATTTACGTAAATAATTCTTAGACAAACACGCACCAAAAGAATATGATCAATTGGTAATCATTGTAAATAATTATCTGAATTTATTCTTAATTAAATGTGTGTTGTATTTACAGTAGGACAAAAGCATCGATTGTTAGTTCCATAGAATGTCTAAGATTATCATTAGCTTCTCAGGGTCGGTTTTGTTTTCTGTTTTATTTTTGTGTGTAGTCCTATGGAGATACCTTTTGGCACTCGTTGACGCCAAACAAATTTCGAAATTAATTTATCAGGACTTAATATTTCGAGACATTGGTAGTTTTGTCTGTATCTACAGCTTGTACAACAAAAACGATGATAAAATCTTACATTTTCTTATTGTTTTACATATATTGCAAGAATAATAGAGGCTTTTTGAGTTTGTAAAGATTTCCAGATTGCCTGGTATCCTCTTTTTCTGCTATAATTTTTCATTTTTTAAACAAAAATCGGTTAACTTTTTAAGCAGTGAGGCTGTCTAACCGACATTTTGACAATTGATGACTTTCGCAAAAGATAATACACATAAATAACAAAACCAGTTCACAGAGATTTGAATTTACAGAAAAAAAATACATGACAAAAGTAGAGTTCGAAATGGAATTTTGACCAGTATATTAGAATGCTGTTATTCTAAAGGAAAAATTGCATTTGGTGTTTTATTTTTTTTTATTTGTTTCTTAACTGTTGTCGTGTCAGTTGTCAAATTGCATCAATGCAAGCTACACCATTGTATTTGCAACAAAAGATTGTGACGGGTGTTATAGTTGCCGTTTGTAGTGGAATAATATCCTTATTATTATATTTTCTCTTTTATTTTTAGAAGAAAATATTTCTCACACTACCATGAATTTGTCATCTGATTCGGCCAATGAAAGTATCGGGGATGACTTGCCGAAAACCTATGGTCCTACCGCAAAAGTGAAAGAAAAAATTAGAAAAAAGAAAGAAAGAAAAGGGAAGAGATTTTCAAGAAAACGCAATAAAATCCTCAGATAATTCCAAATCCGGAACATCTGGATATGAAACTGCGCTTGACCTCGAATCAGAACATGTAGCTGAATACACTGACACAAAAAGCCGTCTTCCTGTCCAATATCACCAAACTTATGACGACTCATTATATTCTTGTGATACTGAAGACGAAAATAACAATTGTGTCACCGAAAATTGGTATGAAAAATCACGTGTTCTGACGGAGGAAGAAAAATTGGAAGAATTATCTCATTGCCAAATGCTTCAGCATGGTCTTAAATTGTCGGAAAATAATTTGGCATTTCTTGAAAATAAATCAAAACCACTGCTAAATAAGTATAAAAAATTTTACCAACCATTAATAGAGGATAAAGATGTTTTAAGCAAGATGTGTACTGAGTCTCCTGATAAATACAAAATTGGAATTTTATGGATAGAATCGTCCCACAGCGCCATGTGCAATTTATCTCAACCAGTGGATGAAATTGATACAATTGAAATATCAGGACGATCAAAATGTGGCAGGGCATACTCTGAGGATAAAGTTTTGGTGGAAATCATGAAGAAAGAGGGACGAACGGACTATATACCAAGAATGAAAAAGCGTATTAAGTCTTATTGCGTATTGGACAAAATATATGGGAAAGTAGTGGGCCGTTTTCAGAAAACTAGATATGAAAACATTCGCCATCCAGTTCTAGTTTGTGAGTTGGATAAGTATGAATATGATAAAGCGAAGCCAGTCTGTAAAACTTTACCAAAATTTCACTTACTAAGAAGACGTAGGCAAGAAAAGCCATTTCATATAGATGTGTATAAGTATAATGAAGCCATTCAAAGCATTGAATATCATTCTTCTATTCGAGTGAACCCTGTTCTGAGAAAAAAATACTTATTCTACGTAGCGTTCATTTCCTGGACCGGGTTATATCCACTCGGAGCTATTATAAACGTTCACAGATCTACCAAAGATTACCTGTCAGGCTTAAAAATACTAGAGCTTCGATACAATGTTCCAACGTTATTTTCAGATGGCACAATTGAGTGTATTGAGAATATGACGGATCTCCAATTTCAAGAAATGAAGAAAGATAGATATGATTTGACAAAATCTGTTAAAGCATTTACGATAGATCCTCATAATTCCTCTGTAATGGATGATGCAATTAGCTTCAATAAATTACCCAATGGGGATTCAATTGTGGGCATACATATAACGGACGCAAGCATTTTTGTAAATATTGGCAGTGATCTTGACCGAGAAGCCAGTGACAGGGGAACAACCTACTTTAGAGGACTGTTTGGAGATCCTCGTCACCTTTTACCTGAACCACTGAGCACCGATAAATGTAGTTTATCCCAGGGAAAACATCGACTAGCTATTTCGATTTTTTTTCAATTTGACAAAGATCACAAATGTATATATAACAATACTAAATGCTGCAAAAGTATAGTTAAATCATATGAACAGATGAACTATGAAATGGTCCAGAAAATTATACAACAACAACAACAACAACAATCTCAATTTCAGGACGATGTGATCAATTTGTTCAAAATCGCAAAGGCACTAAGAAAGAAACGTTTAGGTAATGGGATTTTTTCACTCCCATACGAGGTTGAAATACTTGAGAATGAAGATAGTGTAACGAACAACCCCGAGGCCTTTTATTTGATAGAAGAGTTTATGATTTTAACTAACCATACTGTTGCTTCTTATTTGATGAGAAAATTTCCAGAGTGTGTGCCTCTTCGTTGCCAAGATCCACCATCGAAAGATAATTTAGTAAAGTGGAAAAAAGATTATCCAGTAATTGCTGATATAATTTTGAGATTACAAAACTACCCAACTGGCAGAATGAAAGAGTTACTACTCTGAATCTGCAGAATGAAGCAGGGACCAGATTGAGATATAATGATATATCCTTTATCCAAAAATGGGTATGGGATGCATTTGTAACAAACCTAGAAAATGGAAAAACTGCAGACGCAATTAAGTTGATCTGCCAGGAGGAACTTCACCCTTTTCATGCCCTAGCTCTTGCCAAATGGCAGTCTCTGCAGGAAAATGCGGAATATAGGTGTTCAGGATATGGAAAAGGAAAGAGATGCCATCACTTTGGTTTAGGTATATTTCCGTACACTCATTTTACATCACCAATACGCCGTTACATTGATTTAATTGTTCATCGACTTCTTCATGCTGCAATGGATGATAAGCCTTCTCCATACACCGCTGAAGATGTTGCTTTCTACTGCGATAACATTAACAAAATCATGAAAAGAGCAAAGGAATTTTCGAAGAATTGCAAGTCCCTACTTCTAGCCGACAAGCTTAGAAAATCTCCTCAGTATGTTCATGGATTTGTCAACGAATGCAACGATAAAGGTATATTCGTAGTTATTCCAGGATTAAAATTTCTTTGCAAAGAGAACAAGATAGTAGAGGTTAACCAGTTAGGTGTCTGCAAACGACCAGAATTTAAAAGAGATGTGGACAAACTAAATGGAGCTGCAAACAGGAAATTAATGATTTTGAACTGGAAAAAGAGAATTTACTCTAAGTCAGAAAAAAAACCATACCCCAAAAGCCCCCAAGATGGTTATCTTGTAGCAAAGGAAGGAAAATCACAGGCTATTGATCCTCATCAAAGAGCCGAAGTCAAATCTACCTTTACATGGATGGAATATCTTAATCAATTAATATCCACAGGGACCATGTCACTGCGCTCAGAAGTTGATAAGGTTTCGAATGTGTCCAATTATGTGCATACCTCCTTAAACACGGAAAATGACGTTAATTCTGAAATAACTAGTCGTGCAGACCAGATTATAACTGAACAATTCTGTAGATTTAGTGTTGCATTTAGTCATGGACAAATCGTTGCTGTCCAGTACTCAGCTGAGATAGAAAAGGGTATCTTAACTCCAGTCATTGACATTTTGGACTTGACCAAAAATGTAAAATTCTGTCTAGAACACATGCGCGATCCTATACGCTGTTTGGAGCAATATTCTACCGAATCATCGAGAACTGGTCGATATGACACTTTGGAACAGTACAAAAGCATTTGGATTCCTATTATGTTAATGGAATCATCCACTTCAGCAGTAAGAGAAGATAATATTATCATAAATGATGTACCTGTAACTTTTGATTTTGACAATAATGGGGGTTCATTTGCATTAAGCACTGAATTTTGTTTTGAAAGGAACATAGATCTCGGATTGACGACATTTTTGTTTCCTGACGAAGTTGGTAAACTTGGTAAGGAGGATGACATGAACAATGTTCGAATTCCAATTGCCGATTATTTGTGCATAAAATGTTCACTAACTGCGCAGTCAAAAGAGTATTACGAATATACCTCAAAATGTTCCCCACAGGATCATATTGTCTGGATAGGACATGCTTACATACAAAACGTTTACAAATCCAACAAGAATACTGCGCAAGAGAAGACAAAGGTGTATTTCAAATTCCGGAAATCTAGTTATCCGCTCCCGGGTAGTTTTGTTGATTCTTCTAGGGGGCCATTTTGCTGTATTGAGATCCTTCAAAAGTCTGAAGTAGATAAGTAAGTTATTTCTGCGGAATGCTTATATGCTTATATTTAAATTTATTGTATTTATTCGAAAAAAACCTTTGAGATAATTAAATAAGCTTAACAGAATTAAATTAAAAAGTAACAGTAAACTGTACATTTATTGCTATCTGAAAATGAGCTGCAATAAATTAAAGGTGATACATTGGCACTATTGAATAATTAGCCTATAAATTTCATAAATATATCTGAAATCAATTGCTTTCTCATGAAATATTAATAACAGTCTCTACTGAAGATAAATTTAAATTTTGATCTTATATTTCTGATTACAGTTATTTTTTAAATTGTTTAAAACTTATCTTTTACACGTGATTTTAATTCCGATCATGACAACTAAGTTTGATTTACTAAGCTATATCTAACAAAACAGCTAGCATAAAATAATTTACTGGTTAACGACATGACACTATATATTCGAAGGATATAATTGCTTTAAGTAAATTTTTCACGTGATATTCTCGGGTGGATCTTGGATCACAAAGTTTAACTTAATAATATACATATAGCATGTAGCATGCTGAAGTATTGTTGAGTCCGAAGTTCTAGTCCAAAGGAAATGATGAATGATATATACAAATACGAAAAGTGGAGATTTCTTGCACTCAAGAAGAATAAGATCAGGTGTGTGGACATGGTAATGCAGCACTTACTATTTGTGGTAAAAAAAAGTCACATCTGCGATTTAGACACATTGTTTGGCAAGCATTACAAATGGCAATTAAAAAAAAAGGTTCGAAAAAATCCCCCTTGCAAGCTGAGACAACGGAACGTCACCCTTTCTTTGTCAAAATCTTGCTGGAGTAGCTTTTGCGTAAGAAGCATTTCCCTTTCAGTAAAGTCCTTAAAGCTTTATGCTAACAGCCGACATTCTTACTTTATGATACATCACTCAGTGTTGATGTTGGTAATTTTTTCAGTAGTTTTTGTTTATTATTTATAAAACTAGCGCCTTGAGGAACTGTATGATATAGAGTGTAATCTATAGCAATTCTAATTGAAAAAAAATAGCAAACGAGTTGATCGAAAGAGTGGAAATGTGAAAAGCAGAAAGGTAGCAAAAGACTTTGATAAACTCTTTTAATCGCTGCCATCACCCTTTGATTAACATTCATGGTGTATTCGTATTACAGTTTGTTACGGATATGATCACTGTATTGTATTTATTACCCGTTCACCCTAAATGTATTTCAGCTTGTTACTGATTTAACACACTGGGAATACGAGGGTGACACATGTGTGATAGGACTTGCTTACCCTACCAGAGCACCTGACGTAATTTCCGTTTTTTACTGGGGTCTTATCTTTAGTTATTGGTGTTATATCTGTGTTTGCATCTTCGTTTTTTAATGGTTTATTCTGTATTGATTGCGGTATTGTCTTTATTGTTTGTGTTTGATTCTTTGTTGATAACGATCTTGTCTTATCGTCTGGATATATGATTTAGTGAACTGTGGTAATCTTCTATTTTTATTCTAATAATAAAACTTATTGAATTTTGTCATTTTCTGACTTAACTATTATATTAATTAATCACCGAGCAGATTTCAGCTTGTTGCAACCAACTTGTCGTTTCTTTTACGCTAGAATTCAAGATTTGGGAGATGATAACTAAGATGACTTGTCATCCGTTTACCTTGAAACACAGATGCACTTTAAACGGCTCCCTGGAACAGTTGTTTTTGCTTATATTGACGTTTTAGTTATTGTTTGTTAAAATGTTCATTACTTTCAATTCACAAACAGGAGAATCGAAGCAATATTGAACAGGATAGACCACTCATCTGATTTGGCAAAGGCTATTGCCTTGCGAATGACTCCACCAGATTTGGGTGAGTGCTAACTGTTTACACAACCTATACCTTTAACTGATATTTCTAGTAAAGACCTTCGTAAACGGATTATATATGTGCCCTCACAAGAGAGGCATGTTTTATGTACAAGTGCATGCAGTGGATATCATTATCAAATATCTCTTTAGTAGTGGTAATTTCCGAAAGCTGATACAAATAGGAACTAAATTTAATATATACAACTGTAATAGCATTAACCAAAATCGTCACAAAAAATTCAAAGGTATTTCTAGATGCAACTGTATGAGTTTTAAGGAAAGTTTTATTTTTATTGTAATCGTAGGTTTGATAATTATTTATTCATGGATTGATTTTAGTTACATTGTTGAGAGCAGAAATGAACTGAAGAAACAGTTTTAACGAGAATTTAAGCATTCAATTCACACCCAATTAGTTTGGCAAATGAAAGCATTGCTGTATGCACTAATCTATATTTTAATTTTTTTGCAGACAAAACGTACGTAAGAGCAATAACTGGTACTGATATTGACATAGGCTTGCCTAAGAACAATGATCAACAGGGCAAAGCAATAGATATGGCTCTACATTCATCCTTTAGTTTGATACATGGACCACCAGGTAGAGATTAAGTAAATTTGGCTTAAAATTATGAAACATGAAATAACACTGAAAGAAGTGGTATACCCCTGCTTCTTAATGGAGAAATGGGAATGAACTCAAACAGTTGTCGAAAGTAAACATATTGCAAAGAACATTGATAAGGCTTTTAAACGTTGCCATCATCCGTTCATTACTCATCATAGTGTGTCCATATCACAAACATGATCACTGTAGTGTACTCATTACCGGTTCTCCCTACCTGTATTGCATCTTGTTAATGACTTTATACACTGAGAATACGAGAGTGACACGTGTATAACATGTAGGACTTGCTTACCCTTCCGGAGTACCTGATGTTGGTTCCGGTTTTTCTTTTTTATTGATGTCTTAGCTTTAGTTTTTGGTGTTGTGTCTATCTTTGCATCCCCATTTTTGTTTCGGTCTTGTCTTTGTTTTTTGTGTTTGATTCTTGGTTGATAACGCTTTTGTTTTGACGTCTGGTTATATAATTTAGTGAACTGTTGCAATCTCATTTTATTCTAATAATAAACATACTGATTTTTGTCATTTTCTCACTTTACTATTATTCTAATTAATCACCGAACCTATTTCAGCTTATTGCTGATAGCGTCAGGTGTAAATCAGTTTGTCGTTGCTGTTACGCTAGAATTCAAGATGTGGGAGATGATGAGTGAGATTTCTTTTGTCATCCGTTTACCTTGTACAACATATGTTTTTATTGATCTCTTGTTTGATGTAATCTGTCGGGTTCTCGTCTTTTTCGTTTTGTCATTTTTGTTATTTTATAACATTAAAAGATAGTTTAGAGATACTAGATAACTGAGTGTCAAGTCATTTAAGTTATGTGACCCGATGAAACTACTGACTGGGTGAACTTACACTTGACCTTCACCTCGAAATTGACTCTAAGGGAAGACAAACTAAACTCTGCGACAAGCGTGATGACTTGACCTTTCCAATTGTCAACTTCCCATTCATAAGTAGCAATATTCCATCAGCACCGGCATATATAGTTTACATTTCACAACTCATTTGTTATTCTAGAGCTTGTGATAAGTACCAAGATTTTCTGGAGTGGGCTTAAATCTTCCTCAAATAAGAGTATGTTGCTCCCAGATTGAAGTCATATCTTCAAAAATTCGATGGCCGTCACCATGAACTCGTTGACTGTTATGAAATATCTACTTCCCAAATGTAATCGGATCTTTTTCCTTGCCTAACACGGCGGGTGTTAATAAGAGGGAAACACTGCTTGCTAATCCGGAGCACATGAGTACACCCCATGTTTTTGGTGCGGTCCATTCTGCGCATGCTAATTTTTAGTTTTTCCTGTTGACGCTTTGATGTTTTTTGTTTGTCCACGGTATAATCTTGATTTTGTCCGCCTCCTTTTACCGAATTTTTGGATTAATCCTTCGGTTCTCTTATCCTGTTCTTTTACATACCCAAGCTGCCAACTCACATGAACCTATGAACATGTTCCACTTAATAAATAAGACCATATTTCAGGAAATATGATATGATATGATAAAGTTATGTTGTGAATGACTGTACTGTCATATTTTCCATTCATGCAAAATTCAAGTTTCCGATATATAGACGGGTTTTATTAAAAACAATGCAACTCATCGTTCTGTAGGGATATTTAAATATTTTCTATAGAACAGAATTTATTTCATCCATTTATTGTTTTCGTCATTTTCAACAAATAGGATATATTATGGAAGATCACATATAACAATTTTTTCCATTATCGTGACTTTGGGATGAGAATCGTGTGTTGTGTTAAGATTTTTGTAGTACAACTACATGCACATGCTACAGTTATTTGTATTCAGCATTTTATAACGACTATAGCACTCAACGAAAAATTTTATACATTTTTAATTTATTTAAAATGATAAAAGCGATTTAAATACATGTAAATCAAATATTTCCATTACATTTATTAAGTTGTAAATTAGTTCGATTTTATTGAATACCTAATGCTGTTCATTTCTGACTTGATAGTTATTTGAATTCACGTTTAGGTGACATTAACATATTGGAATTGATTAATTTGTAAAATTTTAAATACTCTTTCAGGAACAGGAAAAACCAATATGGGAATAAAGCTTATCTACCTTTTCAATGAAATTAACAGAATCATCGGTCTTAAGCAGCAAATTCTATTTTGTGGTCCGTCCAATAAGTCTGTTGACCTAGTAGCTTGTAAGTATAAAGATTCCTACTCTACTATTCATTTAGGAAACAAAAGTGTTTCCTATGCTTTTCTTTCATATATAGTTTATTGACCTATAGAAACTTGAATACATGAAATGAACATGAAGTGTAGTTAGTCGTGTATTTCTCCATTTTTATATCAAAACATCACTACAATACATTTTGACTATAAGTTTATTTAAAGCCAATGGTAATATCTCAATTTTGTATAAATTACGCTCCTGCATTTTTCTGATCAGTTTACTCGTATAAAGCAGAACTAATCAATTAGTTTCTTAATGACAATCAAAAGATGCCAATTTTTTCCAGTTTAGTGTACAAGATTTTGTCGAACAGATCCCCTTTTTCCGCATATTTGAGATCTGTATTTACGGACTTACAACGGTTTGCATTTTACATGCAATATAAATTTACAACACTAATTAATAAATTTAATAGTTTTTCAAATGATATAATAAGGTAACTAAAATGAATGAAAGAAAATCAGGACAGTAAGAAATGTGCAAATCCTTTGAAAGAATCCAGATCTATAGACGAAGCAACATTTCTCGAGTGGAGTGTAAACATTTTCACATTAAAGCATGCACCTTTTATGCTACAGGTCGCCTTCTAAGATTAAAGTTATCTCGGAATGAAAACGAGTTGAAAATTGCACGACTATATGGTAGCTCCATGGAAAACAAAGACTTCCCTATACCGGGACGAGTTTTTGCCGTCGAAAAAGTCACTACTGACAGTAAACCAGATCCAGAACTACGTAGTATTTCAATACACCACTTAATAAGGGAGGACCATAAACCACACTCAAGACAGATAAAAGAACTTTTCAGTCAGTTAACAACTTCAAAACTAAATGTTCAGAAAGTAAGAGAATATACACAGCTTCTGAATGATGCAACAATAGAAGACTTAAAAGAATATGATGTTATATTCTGTACCACTGCTATGGCAACCAACTCAAAACTTCTGAAGGGCATCGAAGGTAGAATATTTCAACTTATTATAGATGAATGTGGAATGTGCACTGAGCCCGAGAGCATGGCGACCATTATTGCAACAAGAGCTAAACAAGTTGTTTTAATTGGCGATCATAAACAGCTACAACCAGTTGTTTTATGTCATTCAGCGGCAACACTTGGTTTAGAAAGGTCTCTTTTTGAGCGCTATCAAAATGGGAAAAATTTTATTCAACTCACAACCCAGTATAGAATGGTAAGTGTATTACTTCAGTCGTGTGAGGAAAGTGTACTTTTAATTCCTAGAACTTTTATTATTCAATAAATGAGTGATTAACTCAGTAAAAAATTGTACAAGGGAACGAAAAGGTTCATTTCCACCCCAGATATGAAGTACATGTATGTTACAATTATATAAATAATGTATATACGTTACTCTCAGCACAGCTTGGACAAAGAATATTTCGAACAATATGTCCTTTTCATGTATTCTATTTCATTTCAGTATGCAAGTCTTTCTTGTTCCATCATCGTAAGTAATCTGTGTATAATAAAATTTTACTTCATTATTTCAGAAATATCTCTAGATTTGTAAATATATGTTTGTAAATCCACTATACATGCAGTTTAATCGTCCATTTAATTCAGTAAACATATCTGTCAGTGGCATTTGGAGGTTGTAACCTTTTATGAGTGCGCCATGTTGAAATCAGAATGATGATCATATTACTTTGATACAGTTCTCCAATAATAGAACTTTTGAAGCAGTTGAAATTTATCTGCTTTTGCTTCACGTTGTAATAACTGAAGCATTAAAAAATTAGCATATAGTTTTGTATTGTAAACATCTTAATAATTTCTAATAAGATACAACCGCCTCGGTGGTATAATGTTTAGCGTATTCTCCTCGAGTGCGGAAGGTTGTGGGTTCAATTCCCGGCCGGTTCAACAAAAGACATTGAAATTGGTGTTGCTTCTCCGTTAAACACGTATAATTAAGGTGTTAGAATAAAAACTGTCGGCTCGAAGTCAGGATAATGTGTCCGAATGGGGTGACATGTCTTCCTGCGGACTGTTACTTCAGTGAACTAGCACTATAAAAATCAAGTGAGTGAATTGGTCTTGTACGAAGCAATATTCATTCATGTTTATCGATATCATAATGTGTTCTCTTCCGGAATATGGTTGAAAGATTACCCGCAGGACGTTAAGCACCCATTTATTTAACCAGATTCATATGTATGTTTTGTTTCTTTAGTTTTCTCGCTGTGTAGTTGTTCATTTTTTACCTCAACTGGCTTAAAGTCATCATAGCTTTTGTGGCGGCTGTCGTGTGTTCGTCCTTATATTTTTTTCACCCTCTAATATTCTTAAGAACTAGAAATAAGAAAAGGTCCATTATCTCAGCACATCCGGCCCCTGCCAGCTTCGGATCTTACCCACTTTTCAACCCCACCTTCCACTTACCTCGTTCTTTACTCTTTGTTTCAACACGGTTCCTTCCCATAACTCTCGGGTTCTTTCCCACGAGTTGCAACACAATTCCAGCTTCAGTGGTTTTGTCAGGAACGTAAGTATCAATTTAAATTAATCAAATGCTGACTATTGAATAAATTGAAATATTTCACTGTGAAGACTGGGGCAGGTACAGGGATCCCATTCCAAATCTCGAACTTCGTTTCGCAAATCCTAATTTTCCGGGCAAACATTTTTCCGATTCGTGGTAAAAACACGGATGGTCAATCCCGAAATCTAAACTCATTTCCGTAATAGATATACCATGAGGACGCGGTGTGTCTGTATAAGATCACCCGACGGGCGGAGGCCGGAGAATGATTTTATGTAGACACACCAAGTCCGAATGATATATCTATTTTACATCCCAGCAGTTGTATAAATTAAGGTGTATAACTCAACTACATCGTTCGAATAAAGAATATTCGTATATTTTTTATTTACATAAAAATACTATTTATATACTATGTATATCCCATATGGAACCTCAAATAAAATGTTTATAGGTTTAAATTTCGGTTGGATTTGC
>JAOXYJ010016031.1:0-12690 GCA_028566555.1 Lithophaga nigra
AAAATACCTCATGAAAAGAACAAAAATTTGATGGACAGGTTTAACAGATTTTTCTGTGTGATACATTTTCATGCTGACGCAGGATATCTAAGGACGTTTTTCATATTTCTATTGGATTTTTAAGCAATATTCAAATAGATGTTTATGGACTCCTAGCCTAGTCTTCAAAACCGATTTATTACATTTATCAAACTTTTCCGACAGTCGAAGAACTAATCTTGCATTTTTTTCTACTTTCATTTCTGAAACCGAAAACACAGGCGGTCACGTGACTTTCAACACTTTAACGAACATTACTTAAAAAACCCAAAAGTTCAGGCGCAAGCCGACCACGTTGAAGATCAAACCATGCCTCAAACAAACCATGAAGGTGCATATATTTTGAAAACTGCTGCGCCAATACCGTGATTTCTGTTTAAAATATCAAAATAAACGCATTTTACGGAATATCGTCTTTAAAACTACACATTTGCTAACATTTCCGTTCTCAACGTCAATAGCATCTAAAATGACGACATTGTCGCAGCAATTTTCTATTAGAGGGAATTTTCAGCTTTCCATCCATATATGAAACATCTAGTTACGATTTGCCATTGCGCCTGAACTTTTTAGATAAATACATTAGAACTGTTTATTTGTCGTTTCGGAGTACTGGCGAAACGCTACAGTGACCACGATTTGAGTATTGCACACAGACGGAGAGAGCAAGGACTTATTTCCGGATTTGAAGTGTCCATGGCGGGAATGATTCAAATGCAGCGCAATATTACTTAGAAAACCTTATTATTGACGAACTCCCTCATTTTAAAGAATTTGAATAATAAATTTATTAAATATCAAATAGAAATTTCCATATTCTTCTTTTTGTCCTTTTAATGCTGTGAAGAATCAGAATGTTCCATTTTCAAAAGAGGGATTTCTTGCTGTCAAAGAAATTATAATATTTTTTTCACTGTATCTTCTCTTTTCTTTAAAAAAAATCACTCTCCTATTCCCACAGTTGGTTGGGAGGTATGAAATTTACAATTATTAAGCTATTTTTAAAGATATTATATAGTCCTCTTCCTCTGTTTTACCTACCTTGAACAAACCATTTTATTGGAAATGAAGATGGCACCAACTGATCAAGGACATCCTGATTTTTCCGTCACAAACTTTCACCCATTTAACTCATACTGTAGTCTTTTTTACTTATGACATGCAAAGGAAAAGCTTTCATTTCACCGTGTGTGCTGCAGTTTGACATGTACCCAAGACACCTATACTAGTTGTGCCTGCAGATATCACTGGGCAGCACATGCTTTCCAGTACTACCTGTTCATTGTATTCTTATTACACTTGAGAACTGTGTAAAGTAAATGTTTTTTCTTGGAAGTCATCAGCTGCTTAATATGTCAATTTTTCAAAGAAATTAGGGATTTGCTAGATTTTATTACATACAATACTCAAAAAAAAAATTTACAAGAGATGGAAACATTATGCGATAAAATTATCGTTTTTATTTGAAATATGCATTTTCGCATTTTTCTATAATTTGTTGAAATACATGCAACAAGGCAATGTTGGTCAAATTTGCATATAGGCTGCCATTTGTGTTTCTTTAAGCAATGCTGGAAACCTCACTTCATAAAATGGCTTTTGTAAAATTTAAATTTTCATACGTAGGAATAAATTCTTAATTTTTTATTACAAAATAGACCCCAGCAAGCCCTCCAACTATAAATTAAAATAACAATGATCAGTGTTATTTTTGAGTACTTTTTGGGGGCATGAAAAGTTTTGAATGGGAAATTTTCCATCATAAATTTTTGGCCTGCAAAAATACTAAATTTCTAAAATAAAATAGCCTTGTGACTAATATTAACTTTTGAAAATTTTGATTTCAGCTATATGTCACTATATGTGCTTTCTACATGCACTTTTGTAAAATACTGCCAAGAGAGTTATTTCCCTTTTGCATTATAAATCCCACAGAGAACAAATTTATTTTCTCTGAAATTATACATATCCCTTCTTTTCTATTATAGTTCATGATAGTTGTGCACAATAAGAAAGCATCTGTTACGACTGAGCAAGATGTACATTTTGACAAACTCATGGCCATTCATTGATATTTACCCTTTCAACTTTTGAAAAATAAGTCAATAGACAGTAAGTCACAATATTTTCAATTTCTCTTTCATGGTTAAGTAAAAAATATACAAAGCAAGTTTTAGAGATTTTATTTTTGAGACTTTTTAATGAAAGCTTATAATTTAAACCAAAAGAAAGGACTTTTTTTTGGGGGGGGATACACTTCTAACCCCTCCCTTTTTTGTGGCCACAAAAAATTTTTCTTCATGAATAACTAAGAATTATTATAAATGGCTTTTTACTTCAGATCATTTTTGGTATTATTTAAAAACAAAAATATGTCTTGATGAATTTAAATGGAGTTATTGCAAAACTTTTTCTGAGTAGTATATCATTATAGAAGTTTTACCAAGAAAAAGAAAATATTTGATGTCATAATTTACTAAACCTATGACCACCATTTCTTTCCATTAGGAAATGGCCATCTGAATTTAAAAAGAAGTGGGGAAGGAATTTTACAATCAATGACCTAATCTTGCTTGAAGCAAAAATACTCATAATAATCTCCAGATTTATGTTGTAAAGAACTGTAATTGCTCATGACAAAGCAAAATGAAAATTCATCCCCCATTGCTTTAAAATAATAAGAATTGATACCTTCTGCTTCCCGTCAACAAAGCAGAATTATGTCTTCATGCACATCCTCAGATGCTTACGAGGTCTTCAAACAGACTGACTGACAGACAGACATGGCAACTCCTATATATATATATATATACCCAAAGTTATTTTAACAACACCTCAATACACCAGAATTATTCTTCTTCATGTACATTCTGGTAATATTAGCTTTGTGGAATGTTTCATATTAAAATCCACCAAATCAAATAAAAGGATCCAGAGATACACTTACAAGGTTTTTCCCCATCTCCAGATTGAAAATATGTCAAAGTCCATGTTTTTGACATAAAAACATCGTTTCAGACCAAAATATTTTTCTTCATGCACATCCTCAGATAATATACTGCCATTGTGCAAAGTTTCGTTGAAATGCACAAACCCATGTAGGAGGAGATACGATTACGAATTTCCTGTCATCCTAAGCTGAAAAATTGCTAATTCCATGTTTTTGGCAAAAATGTGACGGACTGGATTTTTTTTCATGCACATCCTCAGATGATATACTACCTTTGTGCAAAGTTTCACTGAAATCTAGCAAACCATGTAGGAGGAGATGTGCTTATATATTTATAAGGTACAATGTAAATGGATAGACACACAAACATGGTGATTCCTACATGTACATGTATATACCCCTCCAAAACTTCGCGAGGAATTATTGTAAATGCTTTGTTGGTATGAAAGAGGTGAAATTAGCCCATTCAAATATTTCTTAATCCTTTTTATCTCTGAAAACTATGTGACAAAGAAATTCTGGTAGTTCTCTTCAATGTTTAAGGGGAATTCAATGAAAATAAAATGCATTTAATAAAATTGAATGAATTAATCCTGAATAACAGTAAATACAAGGGATTCATGTGCATTGGATTGAACCAATATAATTTTTTTTCTGAAATTTCAGCCAAACAAAAACTGTTTCGCATTGTGGCAGCCATATTGAATGTTTTACTGGTACAAAATAAGGACCATACACTCTGTATGTTCATTTAAGTAAAGTATATTGTTTTGTTTTATTTGGCCTTGTGGTTTCAGATAAGATTTTTGAAAATTAAGCCCATCATCAGATAGTATTTTGCTCTGTGGCCACCCTAGCCTACTATTGTCCAATCTGAACAAAATGAGAACATTTTGTAGATATCCATCCACCTTAATTGTCCACTGATGATTTCTGTACAGTTTCAGTTCAATAAACCTTGTGGTTTCAGATAAGATTAATGAAGTTTTATGAAATTATATATATTGCCAACTGATAATTTCTGAAAAGTTTCAGTTCAATATAAACCTTGTGGTTTCTGATAAGATTTGTGAAGTTTTATGAAATTATATACATGTACATGTATATATTTTGCCATACATGTGGGCTGAATGGACAGAAAGAAATAATATGGATGCCAAGTGATGGTAGTAATTCATAGCTTTTTTTTAATGTAGAGTTTTGTGTTAAGCTACGTCAAAATGCAAATCACCATTTTCAATTTCTATACAACAATGCAAATTTGAAAAACTTCTGCAAAGGGACACCTTTAGCCAATCAGAATACATAATTGGCCATGATGACCAGACTGAATTTCAAATGAACATAAAACTTCTGTACGGATCAATTAAGGAACATTCCTGCCAGGTTTGCTTCCAATCTCAAAGATGAAGACTGAAATTTGAACACAGTTAACAACTGATGCATTAACAAAGACATGGAAGATGGATGCTAAGTGACGGTAACAGCTTACATAGTTCTTCAGACCTAGAAGCAAAAGCCATAACTGGTACCAGTCATTTTCACACATAATTATTCAAGTAATTCCCTGATTATTAAATGAAGTTTTATTAATTCTATGAATATGCAAAACTGCATGTGTTATAACAAGCTTTGGAGTTGGGCAGAGTGGTGATGTTTAAAGATCATACACGTACATGTACCATACATATGTAGGAATCCTCTGCCAGGGCCCTCAGTGGTCGAGTGGCCTAGGAAGATGGTCACATCTACTATTGACCACTGGCATGTCAACACTGGGGTTGTGAGTTCAAGTCTGACTTGCTGCAAGGTGTGCTCATAACAACTCCAACCTAACATGTAACTGACAAGGATTACAATTTTTCTGCCAAAGGTCAGGAGTTCTAACCCCCAATAAAAAGTGGACGCCATGATATAGCTAAAAAGTACATGTAGCTGAAAGTGGTATAAAAACACCATTCAATCAATCTTCTCTGCCATATCATACATATGGTTGTTTGTAAGCCATTTCCTACAGACTCTCACAAAGAAAGCAAGCAACATTTCTGTGAATGCATGTGTACATGTACATGTATGTCCAACAGTAGTATTGTGTAATTGATACTGCACTCAACATACTGTATGCTCAAACTCCTGGTTTAAAACGAATCAATGCATGAAAATAAGATGGTTTTATTCATGTACTGTGTGTTGTTTACATTATTTTTCAGTATAATAACATGCTTATAGTCTTCTGTGTATGCAAATACATCATAAATTATGAACAAGAAACTAAAAAAATATACTTTCTCTCATTTCTTCAAACACTTCTTTTAAAATATAATGAATTCTGCTCCAAAATGCACATTTTCCAAGCTGAACAAAATATCTTCAGGCTTAGCTATAACTGATTGGTCCCTTTTCAAATTTACTTTGTTATATTATCCTTAATGGGTGACCATAAACTATTCAAATCCTAAATCCAGATACATAACTAATTTCATCTGCTGTCTGATGCACTATGAAAGACTGGCACTGCATATCCAAATTTTCTGTTCAACACATGTAGTACAGTTTAAATGTATATTATGTTCACATTGTATAATGATACATGTACGTTCACTAAGTCCATTCTAAAATATCATAGTGACTTTTTATGTAATATTGAGCACATTTTCAGTCCTAAATTCATTTTTATTTGTTGTTTACTTGCTCTTTGCACTTTCAAATATTCCAGTATACAGCAACATTCCATTTATAGCAGTAAAACCCAATAGTTTTACTCCCGGTAGTTCTTATCATCAGTACTATCAAGTTACCAAATTCCTCACTAGGTACAAACACATGGCCTTGACTGCATGCTTTATAGATGTAAACATACACGATAACTGTGTAGTGATCAATGAAATTAGTGGATTTTCTAATTATTAACCATAAAATTGACTTAATTATCATTGCTACTTAATTTAATGGTATTATGTGAAAATGCCTACAAAACGATGTTCTTGGGGAACCTGTAATAGTGACAGTAGATATAAAAACAAACCTCACATGGATGGAGTAGAATTTTTTCCTTTTCCTAAACCATGGATAGATTCTGAAAAGTGTAAAAGTTGGATAAAGGCCTGTGGACGTCCCCAGGATCAACTTAATGAAAGCAAAATAGCAGGCCATCACTATGTATGTTCAAGGGTATGTATAAGTTTTATCTAAAAATTAAAAATAATTGGTTTACTTAAATTACAAAAGAAATTTTTATTATTTTATGACATGCCAATAAATTTTAATTTGTCTCTTCATTTATCTCATTGTGTTTTATATAATCTAAAGCAAAAATTTATTTATTACATTAAATGATAAATAATGTACCTATAAAAAGGTATTTAATAATAAAAATTTTATTATTTAACTCATGACTTAACTGTTAATATTTTTTTTCATCTTCTGTTTCATCAAAATAAAAGCAGGTCCTGTACATATTATACTATTTTTAAATACTCAATAAAAAGCTTTTTCTTTTCTTATTTCAGCACTTTGTGAAAGGAAAACCCACAGCTGAGTACCCATGTCCAACATCAGCTGATCCTTATACAGGGACACGAGTGGAACGATTTAGACCACCGCCCAAAAGAAGAAGTTCTATTCCCCTGTCAAGTACAAATCCAGCAAAAATGTGTAAATTTGCAGATTCAAATGATTCCGAAAAAGAAAGAATATCAGAAGAAAATGTAGAATCAACACATACAAGTTTGATGGAGGAAACTGTACAAAATGAAAACTTATTTTCTGATGAGAACTTGACAAAGTCAACACAGACGGAAAATAATTCGCATATTGATGATTTTGACATCCAGTGTGAAAAATGTGAACATAAAATAAAACTTACACCAATGCAAATGAAGAAAATACGAAAAAAGTCTTTTATGACAATGATCCAGGAAAATGACAAATCATGCTTCCAGTACACAGGGGTACCATCAGTAAAATTACTTCAGCAAATATTTCAGTGGATTAAACCAGCCACAAAGAAGTTAAAACTGTGGGATGGAAAGAAGAAACTTCATGCAGAGGGAAAATCATCGGGGAGGAAAAGGAGGGCTTTGACACTGTTTGAGGAGTTTGTACTCACATTAGTCCGAATAAGGAGAGGATATGATGTTGCTTTACTAGCATATCAATTTGGTATAACAACAAGTCAAGTTGTTAGAGTTGCTACGGCCTGGATAAATTTTTTAGCAAAATGTTTCAAGCCGCTTATTAAATGGCCCACAAAGGAAACCGTTCAAGGAAATTTGCCAGCCACATTTAAAAGCTTTCCACGGACAAAGGTTATTATTGACTGTACGGAAATTTATGTAGAGAAAGCCTTTAGACCAACAGCACAAAGAGCTACATGGTCAACATACAAACATTCAAATACTTTTAAACTCTTAGTTGGAATAATGCCATCGGGTGCAATCACATTTGTTTCCAAGCTTTACAGTGGGTGTATATCGGATCAAAGCATTGT
The DNA here is from genome assembly GCA_028566555.1 of Lithophaga nigra. NCBI lineage: Eukaryota > Metazoa > Mollusca > Bivalvia > Mytilida > Mytilidae > Lithophaga > Lithophaga nigra. Next base: position 7,479 of record JAOXYJ010016031.1, read on the forward strand.
TGAAAAAAGTGGATTTCTGGACTTAATACAGAGAAATGATGATGTTATGGCAGATCGTGGGTTCAATATTCGACATCTATTGCTGCCAAAAGGAGCAACACTGAACATACCCTCTTTTTCACATGGAAAACGTCTTAGCAAAAAAGCAGTCACCAGATCAAGGAAAATTGCCACGGTCAGAATCCATGTAGAACGAGCCATAAGACGCATGAAAACATTTCGAATTTTATCTGGTGTCATTCCAATAAGACTTAGATTCCAACTGGACCAAATTATAACAATTGTGTCTGTATTGTGCAATTTACAAAGCAGACTAGCTTAAATTCTTTAAGATTTTATGCTTATTAATGTATACAAATATTACATCCATGTACTGATGTAGAACTAGGCATATAGTATGAAAATGACCAAATTATTGTTGATTTTTCATCATGACAATTGTTTATAAAATATTTTTTTGTTTCAATATTTCACTAAGAAAGTAATCATCATAAAAGTTGATTAATTTGCTTTTCATTTCATTCCACATAGCTTCATCGAAATCCACTTCCACGGGGTATACACCTTTATTCGTAAATCCAATAAGTATGCATTTTTTTATTCCAGTGATGCCCATTTGTCCCTGAATCTGATAGTTATATCTGTGAGTTTTAACAAGTTGCAGCTCATCATTGTTTTTCTCACATATTTTAGAAGCTAACAAAGCCGGAGACGGATGAAAATTTTGATAAGCATAAATACATTTAATTTCAATAATAAAAGTTCCACATATAGAACAATTTACTATTCCATCAAGACTTGAAGCAAGCATGGGATCGGAACTACTGATTATAAGTCCAGGAACTTCAACTTTGCACTTTCTGTGTCTGAATCTGTGAGATTTAATAAACATGTCTCTAGCTTTTTCTTCATTTTTGCGACCATATAAAATAGGCAGTGGTAAATTTGATTCATCTAGAGAGGACTCTTTTAATAAGGCTTCTGCAGTTTTCTTAAAATTTGTAGAATGACAAATGGTTTTAAAGTTAGAACTTGTCAAGAGTCCCTCTCTTGCTGTCTTCCAGTTTTTGTTTTTGTGTTGTCCTCTTGTCCCTTCCTCTATTTTTACAATATCTTCTGTCAAATATGTCAAGTATTCTCGAAATTCTGTCTTACAAGTAACGGAACATAGATGGAGTAAATGAGCTGTCCAGTACTCAACTGTTTTCTGGATAGGGAGTTTTAAATCTAATAGTACATCATCATGCTGGTCTTTCCTGATCTCCCATGCATCTAACATACATGCGTTTGGATGGACATCTCGGACCATATCAACAAATGTCTCCGGTTTTGGCAGAAGAACATTTGCAGGCACAGATTGGTAAACATCTTCAGTAGGTTTTACAAATGAATCATCTAATGTTTCTGTTAAACTTGTATCTAAATCAGTAACCAAAACAGGTTCAGATGTCTTTGATACCCTTTTGACCCATAAGCATGGACCTGATGTAACGCTATCTCTGTTCCTGTCATGAAGAAAGTCACACACTTCAAACAATGTTGCGACAATGTGGCGACATCCTCCATCCATTCTAAAATATAAAATTGTAAAATAAATATTCAACATGTACTTTGATAATAATACTGTTATTCATATTGAGAAAGTGACAAAGAAACCAATACTTTGAATTTTAGATATTTGTTTCACTTATATATATATGTTTTTATAACATATTTTTTTAATTATTTTAAATTTAATTAAGTGTATATAGTTCATGTTAAATGAAATTTTTTTACTCACCCTCCTTTACATGTACAATAGGCTGAAAACACTGTTCCCTTCCCAGTAGATTCTTCCGTTTTGCTTAGAACTGTCCAACATTTATAATTTTTCAGCTTCGTGACTGGATCCACTTCATTAGTTCTGGGTTTAACATTTGACTTTATTGCACAATAATCCAGATTTAATGCACAGCATTCAATATTCATGACATAACCATCTTCAAATAATCCATATGCTTCCATTTTGTGGTAATTTCTAAGTGAAGAATGGTCATATTGTTCAAAAGTCAGCAAATAATTATAAATATCAAAAATTGCAAATGGAGGCAAAAATGACAAATCTTGAGATCCTTGAATTGTATCTGGACTTGGTAAGACAATATTTTCTTTAGTGGTCAGCTTATTATTTAAAACATCTTCCCTGTCTTCTAAAAGTCCATCAGGGTCTATTTCAATGCCCAGGTTATGTGCAGCATTACACAATTCCAGTAATTCAGGCTTTCTTAGTCCTGAAATTGTTACACTTCTATCCTTTAAATATTTTTGTAACTCCTTTACAGACTTCCTAGCAAAATTATTTTCATCCATCTTTTATAATTAAGAAGTCATAAACAAAAACATACACACACTGCTGATTATCTACACATATTTACTACTGAGGAGGTACAAGATTAGGTCAATGTTTGTACCTAGTAGAGATAAGATCTGATTGATAACACAGATGTTAGCATTTACCGGATAAGAACTATTGATTAATATTTTATATAGCGCCAATACGCTTCCGTAGAATACACGTGTTAATCAAATGTGTATATTTATAGATTATGATTGTACTTCAAACTGTATGAAGGTAAATATTTCTGCGCCATTGCTTTGTATCTGAAATTACAACACATGTTTGTTCTTAATAGATAACAAAACTCATTCGTTTGTGTATAAGGGTACTACACGTACATGATGTATACAATTCAGCAAGTACGATATGTGTGTGTGATAGCGTGTACAGAGAGCGACATCATAAGGCATGATAAACAAGTGATACTATTAAATGTCGTTTGTGGTGGCCACGAAGAGCACTTGTTACCAAAATGAACAATTTTAACCGCAGATCTTATCTGATTGTGATCTCACCTGGCCTCACCCATGTGAGATTTGCAATTATTTTGTGTCCGTCGTCCATCCTTGAACTTTTCAAACTTTAATCCTCTCCTCAGAACCCACAGGGTCAGTTGAACTGAAACTTTGCAGCAATATGATATATGGATAATCCTCTATAACCTATTTCTTATTTCGTGCAAATTGGACCTCTGTCTTTGCCGCCATGGACAGTTCTTAATTGCTTCTCAAATCTGTATTTTTTTCTGACACTACGAAGCCAAATGAATTCTAACTTTGTGAGAATGATGTAATAATTGAATGGAGTTGTTTTCAGCAATATTTCAGCTATATCGTTACTGGTATACTTTCTTTGTTGGAAATTACATGGAAGAAATGATCTTTAGAGCGTCTTCCTTTACAAAATTTCCCGGGAATAATCAATCAGTTCAATACCGATGAATCAGTGCAAACTGGTTCCCGACTGAATGAAATCACATTGCTAACTGAACTGGAATCTGATTAAAACCAAATCTTATATCCACATCCGTTCGATTTAATCAGTTTGACTGAACTGAAAATAAACAGAAACTATATCTGTGGAAGGTCATTGTTTTATCAATGTGTGCATGTCAGACGATAATTTTTGCTGCATGCCATATGACAAAATCATATTTCAATGACTGAATTTCAAAAATAAATTCAGGATTGTTACCTCTGTAGGACACAGTATACATGGGCTCAATCTCAAATCTGTTTTGAGGAATTTTTTCTTTTTATTTATAATGAATCACTGCATAATTAAGTGAGCAATACACAGATACAGGCTCAAGTGAGATGCTCCTTGTCATAAAGTTTAATATAACGTTACATTGTTCATTCTTTCGCATCTCGGGACACTCATATTAATTCAGTCCTGTAATTTTTAGATAATTAGTTTAATTAGTAAAAGTGTATTAGAAGCTGAAATTGATTTTAGAGTGTGTGGGTTTCTCACACTATCTGTAGTTTTAAATCATACAGTTTTAACCTGAATAAAATTACTTTTTGGGGTTTCACCCAACTCCGTGGGTAAGACTATATATATACATGTATGGACCTACAATGTACAGGACATTTTCCCCATCGCTTTTTATACAATATATCTAATTCATTACTCATAGATGTACTCGTAAAAGAAAAATAATCCAAAACGGTAAAAAATTAGGAAACCCCCGTCCAGTGACAACTTTTGTCATATTCTCGGGTTACTAAGATTTCCTCACCCTGGAAACCCTCGTCAGTCATAACTGGAGTCTTACTCTTGGGTCTAAGATTTAATCGTCTTGCACTTCTGCCGGTGTTAGATGCTTAATTTCTTTTCGTTTTTTTTTTTTCAGAATTCCGCTGTGTAATAAAAGTCTCAACTGAATATCAATAAAGTAAAATGGCCTACAATAAACGATACTTTGATAAGGTAACCATTATTACTGGTGGTTCCAGGGGAATCGGAAAAGAATGTGTTAGGCTGTTTGGTGAGTAATAGCTACATGTATCTGGTAGGAATCTGAGCTTTTCAGGGTACGAAATTGAGACAGCATGCATTACAGTATACGGTAAATTATAGTCGCAACGGTTTTATTGCTTCTTTTTATGGCGAGTTCATCATAAGATATTTCAGAATGAGGAAATAACTCGTTTCTAAACATAAAATGGTCGAGATATTTACACATAAATGACAACCTATATATACATGTAGTCACTGCAGATTAAGTGTGGGAAATTGCACAAATGCATATTCGTAAAATGTAATCTACGAGCACTCTCAGGGACGAGTGGGTTATTACTTTACAAATTTATAATGTACTGGGTATGGTCTTACCCAATCCTTCCAATCCTAGTCATAAAAATTCTAACTTTATTGTGAAGTTACATATTCATTACAATATAATTTTTTCATCTAACAATATTACCCATTTTAATGATTCGATCTGCAAATTTATACCAAACAAGGTTCTCATCTAAGCATTCATGTCTCGTTCTAAGGATGACTTGCATTAATAATAACCGTTGAAGTTGTTATTTTGGATGAATATTTCGAATATTAAGCTATCATATTACATTATAGATATCAGTTCATTATAATAATGAAAAACCGACGGCAATAAAATACGAACACACACTGTTTGAGAGATGTATACATATGTCAGACTTACTATTCCAAACCAACGCCAGTGTGGTCAAATGGTTTGAATTAAGTCTGATGCTATGATCTAAGCTTGACGACAGTGAACTGTACTGGTTCAAGTTTTCTAGACCCATATAATACTGAGGGCAGGAAAAAATGATACTATACTCAGGAAAATTGTGTATATAG
>JAOXYJ010016140.1:0-12690 GCA_028566555.1 Lithophaga nigra
TTTTTGCAATTTTCCTCCAAAAAGACTGATTTTCAGATAATTACTCTATATATGACATATCTAATAAGACTTGTCCTAGGTCACGAAAAACCTTATGATATCGTATTGGGAAGTTGTTGGTATAAGGTTGGAGTCGAGCACACCTCACCACGAGCCGGGCTCAAACTCACAACCCCAGTGTTGACATGCCGGTGGTCAATAGTAGATGTGACCAACAACCTAGATCACTCGGCCACCAAGGCCCCTACGAACGTAATGGGAAATTTCACAAGATTATTTCATGTCCAACCATTTTAAGAAAGTTGATGTTTAAACATACCTGGATGTATAACTTGACCTGGAGGACTCTTAATTAGTAAATCTCTACCATCTAACTGTTTCAGTGTGAACTGGAACCCACACAAAGCTTCTGTCAAACTTAATGTATAAGAACATAACAGATCTTCACCATCACGTTTAAATATTTCATGCTCTTGAGTTTGTAAGACAATTATGACATCACCGGGTTCAATATCAGGCTGAAAAGATGATATAAAGTACCTCAAATTAGCCAGTATCTTGTTTGTTATTTGTAATACTGTCAAGTTCATTTGAGACTAAATACAACATGCAGAATGAATGTGATAGAATATTTGACAATAAAATAACATCCATAAAACCCTGCTGACAAACAAAAATCTGAATTAAAAATGTCACATTCTCTTCTCTGCACAATCTTGAAATTCTCTGAAATTTTGGAACAGTCTGTTTCAGTTTGTCAATATTAACTAATTTCATATTTTCATCTTAAAATCAAACCTGTTGATAGCTACAACTTTGAGAGTCAAAGTATTATTATGAAGTCCCAGGTAATCTGTGGACAACAGCTAATTTTATTATATCTATGTAAAGATATTTTGTAGATGATCAATCAATTGTGACAGTTTACAAGTCTGTTTTGTAAATTCAGCAATATTTCCCCTGTATCTTGACAACCACCTGTACTGGTGGAGGAGCTGGAGAACCAAGAGAGATTCATCAACCTTTGGGAAGTAACTAATTAAGAGTAGCTTCCTGTTGTGTTCTTACAGAAGAACTGGCTTTATCAATTACATCTCTGGAATGAACTATATACTATTTCATACATATCAAAATTAAGCACAGGCAAAAATCTGCTTGTCCAAATTTGATACACAAACCTTAAAAAGTTGCTTGTGTTGAGTTGTAGTAAATTACTTACTTGTCGAAAGGATTTTAGATATGTTAGGTATTGCATTTTTACATATCGTTTTGCAATTTTTCCTTTATTTCTGGAACAATTTTAAAAATTATTGCAAGACAGATTGAATTCATCCCAACTCTAAACTTTGAAGTTTGTATGCTTATGAGGTAACAATGTACACAACACACAACAAAAAGAAAAGAAAAATTAGACATGTTTATTTACACTCATGTGGATACTCAATCTTACCAGCTGATCTCCTTCACCACGGAATGGAATTTTTTGGTTATCTCTCATTCCTTTATCTACATGTACTTCTAACACTTTGGTCTGTTGTGTTACTTTTTTCCCTTTGCATTCTTTACATTTGTCCTTTTCACTAATTGTTTCACCTGAACAATAAAAATATAAGAAACAGCTGAAACTTGATTTCTAACAGAAACCTTATATTAGATGAATAATATAACATTTCTATTCAATGTTTGCCAGCTAAAATGGAAATGGTGGTTTCAGAAACTATTCTGTACTTCAAAACCTAATATCAAGATTTTTGCAAATTTTGACAGATGTATATGCTCATCTGTAAGTAATAATGAAACAAAAGTTTACCCAACAGTCAGATTTTCTTTCTCTTCAAAAAATTAAAGTACATGGATCTTCGCTTTTCTATATAAACCACAGTAATACTTTCCACCCTTTCCTCCTTAACAAGAACTGTTGGAATGACAGCCATATATCAAATTGCATAGTTTGAGCAACAGAAGATATCACAACCCTATTTTTACAAAAAGTATTGTGACCCAGTTAAGTCTCTTATTATAAAGCCATAATAACCTCATTTCTCCACATGTTGAAAACACTTCCGATTTTGAATGATATGAGATGTTTCAACCCTATGTTTGTGAGAAAAGTGTACTTTTTAGCAAAATAAGAGTCATAGTCAGTTCATAATGAATTCCACTGGCTGAAAACCATTGTGTTCACAATTGTGAATGCTATGTCACAACCATATGGTCGATAAAAATGTCTGTTACTCCTTTCCATAAATATCTAACAAGTTCATGTACATCCCTAAGTAATGAATTTGAATTTGATTGTTATTTATTAAAACTCTGTATTTAAAAAGATATCAATCTTGATCCTTTATTTCCACAATTTCTAATACCACAGGATCCATAACTAGGTTACAGTTAGGGTACATAGAAAACTTTATGTCATGTTCTTACAGTCACCAAGAAATAAATCCTGAAGTTGGCCACACCCATTTTTGAACAAATGGCAAAGGCTATGTGAAGTAGAAGTGGATAAACTGAGTTCCTTGTGTGGAGCCAAGGGCAACAAATTTTCAACTTGCATTCACAAAAATAGAAGCTGGTTTGGTAATTTGTACAGCTCATACCTGAATGACTATAGCTATACTCCTACTTACTGAAAGTTGGGGATAAAGGATTACAATACACTGGCCAACACAACACAATGTACTACTTAAACAATTATTTTATAAATGATCATCACTGTACCTTCTCCATGACATTCAGGACATATAGACTGCATTTGTTGTACCATTCCAGGTCCTAGCTGTCTTAATGTCACCTTCACACCTCTACCATTGCACACTTTACATCTGTGCATAGCTCCCTGTTTACCCCCAACCCTGAAATGAAAACAATCTGTCTTCATACATACATTGAAACTGTTCTAGCAGAATGGACAAATGTAAATGATAAGATGACATCGCTTTATGTTATGTTTTTGTAATAACAGAATTACAGTCTTAATGAAATCAGAATTCTTTTGCCTTCATATTTCTACTTCATTTATTGTGTGTTCGTAATGGAATATCTGCTTAGCTCAATCAGTGTTTATACTATTTTCAACTGAAAAATCCAAGACTGACATAGGTATATATTAAGATGCAAAACAGTTACTCCAATGAGCACAATGTCCATAAATCAATGTTTTGATGTACAGATACTAGAAATGTGGTTTATAATGAGCAATTGAACTTTTAAAGTCAAGTTAGTAATTTTTCAGCTTCTTCAAGATAAGAAATCTTACTGTGTGATGTGTATTTGGATGTTTGTCTGTAGTAGACCAGCATGTTGAGCTGGAGTATTGTGCTAGCTCACTGAAGTTACAGCCTCAGTAAACATGTCAGCGGCTGAGAAATAATTGACATCTACTTGACCAACCTTTCCTTTTTCTATTCCAAATGCTGGAACTTACTGGAGATGCAGTCAGTGCAAACTGTATTTAGTCCTTGGGTTGACCCTACTGGGACTTGAAGCCAATTTCCATGTGAGCATGCTACACCATTACACTTTATAAGGGGGTTTAGTTCTTAATTGCCATTACACTCAAGCACGAAAATTTTCTTGCATCCAGTCAAATTCTGTGTTCCATGTTGCATTAGATTTGAACAAAATGTAATACATGTATACTTTTCTATTAAATATTTACTGAATCTTAAAACTGTACAGCAAACCAAATTCATCAAATAGTTAGTTTAATGTTTTTTTGAGAAGAATATCTACTACAATTATTTCTTGCAGAGACTTGTAATAAAATTTATTTTGCAGTGTCCAGTGCAGGACATCCTACAAATACCTACCCATGACATTTTGTACATATCACAGTTTTGCTTAGTTGTAACTTTGATGTCTTTCCATTGTACAAGTCTTCAAGTGTGACCCTATTAAAATATATATATATATAAACACATAAGTTGTCAGTAACTGTCTGTACTGTATGTAATGATTCTAAGTCTGAAGTGCACTGCCATTTTTTCTCCGAACTGATTTAGCAAACATTTTGTAGGTCTTTTTTGCATGCTGGCTCCAACAATTTATAAAACTAATGAATGCCAATGATGTTAATATAATCTCTTCATCTACATTCATATATTATCTGTAGTGTATGACTTATGTCCCCTTTATTCACTTTTGTACTCTGACAGTCTTCGTTTTTCTGTTTTCTTTTCTTTTTTTAGGCAAGGCTTTCAAATACAGCTAAGTGTAAAAATAGCATTTTTCTGCACTTTATCAAAATTCCAATTAACAATAGTTTAGTGTCCTATAATATTTCCTTATAAACAGGCTACTTTTACCTAAAGTACACGTTTTTTTCCCTTCCTTTTATAAAATCTTACTTCAGAGGATGGTAGGTGTCTTCTCCTTTTCTTCTGCCTCGTCTTCCACCCATGCCACCCATACCTCCCATACCACCAAATGGACTACCACCAAATATTCCACCAAACAGATCACCAAATATGTCAGGGAATCCACCTAAAGAACAAATACATAAATCTGTTTTTTGAAACATGTCAAAACTTAGTTTTTCAGTTTTCACAAGGCAAAACTACTTGTATACACATTTTAGAATCTCACTGATTAACATACATGTATTACAAGTACATGTACCTCCTGATGCACTGCTGTTATCTACCACTGATCAGATTAAAGTATAAATCCATGTAGTGTCTGAAATTAGTTAGAAAAATCCAGCAAGGCCGACTAGCAATGTTTTAGAAATCAAGGCCAGTTCTACTATCTATTTAGCAAATCTGACAGGCCCAACAACAAAGGCCCTCAGGTCTCCACACCACAGATTCCATGACTGATTTTGTTTTATATTTTATCATGCTAAGAATATCCCAATATTTATAACCACCATATTTGAATGAATTTTCACTAGTGGTAGAATATTTCAGTTTGGAGAACTAATGAAAAGTAATGCACTGATTTGTGATGATAATACTGTCATTTTGAAATTTACATTCATTTAAAGCAGTGTTTATTTTATTTAGTTTGATAAACAAAGCTTAGCATACAATTAATTCACACTGCTCTGTAAACCATCAGATTTTTTCATCAACAGATACAGAGTTTTCTATATTATCATTTTTTTTCAAATCTAAACAAATAACTACCCATTTTCAAAGGGCTGATAAATAATTAAGTATGACCAGATTCGGTCAGATTTAAAAGTAAAGGAGGTCTGGAATACAATCACCGAGTCTGACAAAAACTGAAGGAATACTAGACCAACATCTGCCACAAATTAAATATATTTAACAATTGTCTGAAGTAGACAAAATTAAGTATCATTTAAGCAACAGCTGTACAAACATAGATATCAGTGTACATTATATACCATTATATATACGAAGCAGAAAACTTCTACTGTTTGGTAGCAATCATTAACCTGGATGCAAGACTGCAATATGTCAAACAAGTGTACTTAAAACTGTTCAGACAGTACATCCACAGATAATGTGCATGTACAGAAATTAGAACATCTATATGCATCTTGTACAATACTGTAATGTACTGAAGATCCATATGATTTTGGCATCATGATTTAACCAGATACCATACAACATATACAATATATTAATATTCCTTTGTACCTGAAGATCCAGCTCCCTCTTTTAGGCCTTGTAGTCCATATCTGTCGTAAGTTTCTCTTTTCTCTGCGTTGGACAGAACCTCATATGCAAAACTGATTTCTTTGAACTGGAAGAATACAGACTTGTATTTAGTGATGCACAGATCTGTTAGAGTTTTGTTATAGAAGTTTCTGATTCAGTTATAATAACTCCACATTTATATTTACCAGCATATCCATGAACTTCAATGCAGATAAAAAAAACCCTGCTTACTATTCTCAGGCTTGAATTTTCCTGTATGAACAGTCTGATACACTAGTAACAAGTCTAGTGGGATAGTGCTAAATCACAGTTAGTTTATTTTTTAATTAACGATTCCTGCTGTCAAATGCAAAACAAATGCTTGTTTCATCCCATTTCAGCATAGATGTAGCTGGCCATAAAATACTGTACATGTATTTTTGGAATTTGTTAATCTGCATCTGGTCCAGACTTGCAAATATAATACTATTTTCACTATTAGCACTCTAGTGAGAAATCTTAGGGCTGAGTATGAACAAATATTGGATCAAATCATGAAAGTACCCTTTTTCGGCACTAGGGGACAAAAAAGCTACATTACAGATAATTTAAAATCTCTTCTCCACCCCTCCTCCCCAAAAAAATCAAACACATTAAATCTTAAATATCATTTACAACCGTTTTGAGTTCACTGTTTCTCCTGAAAGTTCTGTAATTACACATCATTTTATGATTTCATGTACTAGTTGCAGGTGCGGACCCGACGTACACCCCCCCCAACCCAAAACATGAAAAAACATCAAATTTGCATTACAAAAACATGCAAAATACCCGGTATGCCAAAATTTTTTTTGCCTTGCTATGCTTGGCGATAATTTTCAGGGCAATGCCCCCTAAACCAAAATCCTGGATCTGCACTAAGTTGGTGGAATGTTCTGGTTGCCTACACATATATGTAGAAAGCAAATGGACAAATAATTTCACCCAAATCTTATTATCTGTAACCAATTATCAAGTAATCTGTCCAATGTAAGTAGCTGATAATACTCACCCTGCAATGGCAGTTTCAAATAGCTAGTTACATAAATCTTGGAATTTTTTCTCACAATAATTTGGTCTAGCAGGTTTCTACTGGATCCTTAACAGTTGAGCTATATACATTGTACCAACTAGTATACTGTACCAACTAGTATACAACATCATGTAAAACCAAAACTTAACTCGGGATTTTGATTATCAAAAATTATTCATGTAGTGACCAAACAATACATTAACTCATAAAAACGTGTTGCACATGAGTGAATTATAGTCATGAAATTTGGTCATCATCATGAGAGGAATATTTCTGATAATCAAAATCCTGGATTAGTTGTACCTTTTATTATATATTGTAGATAATCTTGAATATTATCAAGTATTTCAGACTGAATTTGAAATGAGCTACGTTTTAAATTATAGGCTGCACAATGATTTTTCACATTGTGACATCACCGCAGTGAAATACTGAGTTTCCTTTCAGGTGGAAATCTTGATCTTTGATTACCATCTATTCATTACATTTCACTGTACATAAAATAAAACCATACAAACTAGAAAAGATCATGTGCATGTCTGTTACCCATTCTTGGTTCATTTCCTATGGAACAGTCTCTTTCAAATCAATAGATTTATATTTGAAATGACATTGACAGAAAATGGCAAAAAGATTTTCATAGATTACTGAAGTGATCAGATTCAGTATCAAGCACTAAATGTGATTCTTACCTTTTCTCCATCTGCTGGGTTTTTGTCTGGATGATATTCTTTTGCCAGTTTATAATATGCCTGCAGAAAAACAAAGCATGATGTACACTAGAAAATTACTCTGTAAAATTAAGATTTTCAATTTTTAACGTAATATATATTCATGACAGTAGCCGGGGGACTTGCGTGAGCCAAGTGGTCTACATACATTTTGCAGTTAGTCACTTCTGTAAGTGTAGATCAAAAAGGTGTATTGCCCCATAGGTCGGAGTCCCTACTTCATTAAGGGCAGTGGCAAAAAAATAATGCCAGTTCTATACACATTAATACAATGTAAGTCAGTATATGACAAAATTCACCAGTTAATTGTCTAACATAATGGTTCTCTCTCTAGTTCTGGTTTCCTCCACCAACTAAACTGTTTACCAGGATATAGTTGATAATAAACTGTTGGACACAAGTATCCAAATACTGAAATTGCTGTTGCTTGGCAAACGGATAGTAAATATTGAAAGGAAAATTTACATTACATACATGTACAGTGTTCTACTTATTACTAATATGCAAACAGTTCAAACTTATTCAATCAGCAGTTCAAATTTGCATCAATGGTTGCTTTTGATACAAATGTCATGAATGTTTTGCAATTTAGAGGTCCCATTATTTGTTAGCCACCCAATCAGTATGAAATTATGAAATTTTGCAGACAACATCCCAGTCATCATTCATGCAAAATTTGGTTGAAATTAACCCTATGGTTTCAGAGAAGACAATTAAAATATAATTTCCATTAAACTTCTGTGTGTCAGGTACATGTATGTATCTGCTGCCATACATGTAGTCACTATCTTAGCCACTCCATCAGTACAAAATGAGGAATCTTCGTAGAGGACCACCTGTAGCTAGTCATCATTCTTCTAAAGTTTCAAAACATAATTTCAAAAAAATATTTCCGAAAATTGGCCAGTCAGAAATAAGAATTGCCTCTGATGGCAATACTAGTTGACCAATCGGCACGAAATTAGGAATGTTTCTAGAGGATCTTCCATACATCATTCATGCATTGGTTCAGCAGTTTCAGAAGAGAAGATTAAAATGTAATTTCCCCAATACTTTCTACACATAAAACTATGTACCACCAATTAACAATCCAATCAGTACAAAATGAGGAATCTTTTAAGAAGACCACCCATTCATCGTTCCGATAACAATTCATAACTTTTGGTCTTAAGTTTCAGAGAAGATTTTTGAAAATCGGTCAATCAGAAATAAGAATTGTACAAGGAAAAACTTAAAGGGGGCCCAGTAGCCTGATGCTCCTAAAATTTGGTCTGGGCTACTAAAATGTTTTACTCATTAGCCCAGCTGGCTACAGAAATTTTTACAATTTTTGCATAGATATATTGCCCTGGGCCACTAAAAGCTGGACAACTAATTTCCACTTGTATATGAGCCCAGATGGCTACTCAATGAAAGTCATTAAGTTTTATCCCTGATTGTAGAGAACCTTCCATAAATCATTCATTCAAAGTTTAGTTCAGCGGTTTCAGAGGAGCAGATTAAAATGTAATTTCCCAGAAACTTCAATGTACAACTATATGCTACCATAACCAACTGATCAGTATGAAATGAGGAATCATGTAAAGACCAACCCATTCATCATTCTTATAAAGTTTCAAAACACTTGACCTTGTAGTGTCAAAGATGATTTTTGAAAATCAGCAGAAACAAGAATTCTGTCTGGCAACCCTGTTAGTTGACAATCAACATAAAAGAAGGAAATTTTGCAGAGGAACATCCATGCATCATTCTTGCAAAGTTTCTTTGGAATTACCCTAGCAGTTTCCGAGGAGAAAATTAAAACGTGAAATGTTAATGACGATCATGTTAAAGGGATGTAATTTTTATCATTTTAGGGTATTGCTAGAAATCAATTATAGGTGGGCCAAAGTTTCCTTGGAATTGAACTAACAGCTTCAGAGGAGAAAATTAAAATGTGAACTGTTAATGACAACCATGTTAAAGAGATGTAATTTTTATCATTTTAGGGTAGTGATAGAAATCAATTACAGGTGGTGCAGGAACTTCAGATATGGGAGCACCACCCTTAAATATGCTGTGATGAACCTGGAGTTTTATCATTAAAAACGTTATCCTAGCTAAATATTATTGTTATTTCATTCATTAATACAATGTATATCAAAGATATGTACCCCTAGAGCAGATGTCACTCAACAATTTTAAATCAAATTAAATTGTGTAAATTGTAAAACAAAGATGCTTCTATGGTGACAATATGTTCTGTAAATGTCACCTCTGGCTCTGATTTTCATGGGAAGCTTTAAACAAAAAACAAATTCTAGATTACTTGGAATTTGTTCCAAGAATATATTATATATAGGATACTGAAATATGGTTTGGCATCTGACTGATGCATCTTAATAGGATGTCTGATATTATAAATGTCTTCTCTGTGGGTAACTTAGTAACAGTTGCCTCCCAACATGTATATGAAATTTTCAGAAAAAGTATACAGATGTACTATTTATACAGTTTTACTTAAAATATTTGTACTGTCAAATCAAGGGGAACTGGTTCTTGACCAAAATGTTTGCAACTTTTTTAGCTAACTTAACTGTCCATAAAAATTGAAATATTACTGTTGACACAGTTTACAGTACATCTTTACCTTCAGGATGGTACATGTATAGTTCATACGAGTCTTTTTTTATTGTTGTTGATAAAACCAATCCCTTTTCTGGTAATCCCTTCTTTAAAATTTGATGTTTTCTGCCCCTCTGAATGATAAAACTTAAATTTCTGTAGGTTAGCATTCTGTAGTATACTGTATCGTTAAACATTAATCTTAAGCTGGGGAAAAGTGGCAACAGGGGATCTACTGATGAACAATGAAACGATTAATTTTTTGCATCAGATCCTGGTATTCCGACATAGGGATTAGCATATCCCTCTTCCGGAAGGGTCTCCATAGTATTTTATTAAAGGACGGAAATACTAAATAAATTAAAAATTTATCTTTAATTAAAGACGACGTCATGCTATGCTATTTTTGTGTTCAGAAATTAAAGGACGGGTTTTTTTCATTGAAATCATGAGTCACAATTTTGTCTTTGAAATATTGTGAAATGCCCATTTACATTTATCCAATTTATGTTCTGTGTAATGTTTATACTTTTATCTCTGACTTTTCATTTATACCTTTTTTATTTCGGAGTCTGAAGCATTTCTACTGACGCCTAAAATGTCGTATAATTTCGAGTCTGCCATTTTCACGAGGTTACAAGAAACTGCCACCTATTGACAGGAAACTGTGGTTGCTACTTAAGGGAGGTAATAATTTCCCGCGGTTTCCATGCACCTTTTTTAGTAAGTTTAAAGTCGTGTAAAATCTTAAATATAATAAAAACGTTTAATGATATATGTTGTAATTAACCCTACAACCCTGTGCGTTTAGGTAAATTTTATCTGGTTTAACAAGTTAGGCTTATCCTGGGAGTAATAAATCAATTATATTAATATGAATACGTCCCACATACAACGCAATTAATGCAAAATGTATTATATGTCTCTGAGATGAATTGCAAATCACTTCAATCTAGGTTCACACACATTCTTCACCGCTGTTTAACTCAGTACTTTAACAGAAGTACTCTGGCATTGTATTATCTATCTAAATTTGTACTTTACCAAAATTTTTTAGCAGATTATAAGTGAACATCGTAGGAGCTTTTTCTCCACACATAGTGAAAAAATGGTAGTTTTAGTAAACAAGTAAAATAATATAGTTCAGCTTTACGGGTAACAGTGTAGATGTATTTAATTTGTTTTACGTGTGGCTAAACGGATGCTTAAATATAACGTGAAGATTACATCATATATCTAGAGTACAAGACAGTTATCAACAAATTATCAAACACAAACACAAACGAGGAAGCAAACAAAACAACACCAAAAAATTAAAGCTATGGTAATACTATTACTCCTCCCGAAAAAAAGGGAGTGACATTGGGTGCTCCAGAAGAGCTACATGTAGCATGTCCTGCTACACAGTGCGTCACCCGTTGCATTGCAATTTGTGTAAAGCCAGTAAAAATCCGTGAAGTAGTTATGAAGAACGATAATGACTACAATACATGGAACATATCAGTAATCATCTGTGACACGGACATCCCATAATGGTTACATGTAATCAACTTGTAACCAGAAAAAAAAATTTCCAAAGCGATGAAATTAATTTAGGCTTGACCTAGCCTCGACTGAATAACTTTTGTAACAGTATCCTCTATCTACATAAAGTCTGTAGAGTGGACACAAGCCCTAGAGCAGTGGATCAACTGGAATATAGACTCCATACGCCAGCGACGTTACTATCTATATACATATGTTGCTACTCAGAAAAGGAAATTTCATAGTCGGCAAATGATTGTCATCAGGCTTGTCGTGCAGTTTTGTTTTTAACCGTCCAACAGTTATAAATCTAAACGTAAGATGCAGGTTCAGACGTATCTATAATGTCTTTAATTTCAGACTCAAACTCACTGGGGTAGATGAGATGTAATTATTTTTTAAAATTACTATTAAAACATCATCTATAATTAAAAGACTGAGCTAGTTTTTCTCTTTTTATTCCAAAACAACCCCTGCATGAATGTCTGCCTCAAAGAATGCAAGAACTAGTCGGTAAGGAGTGGTACACATGCAATTAGTGTCCATCGGAATGCCGATTGTTTGTTCGAAAACTAAGACAAGAAATTTATCATCTTTTTTGAAGAAACATTGTTCAGTTAAGTTTTCGTATCGGGTTTTTGGATTATGGTGTAAAGTGTAGAGGAGATAAGAAGAGGGACTCTAATATGAAGTGTAGAGAAGGCGAACATTTTAGTGCTATTGCACAATGAAAGGGACCTAGACTTCATGTACTCCAATAGATCTTTTGAATATTTAAGATTCCGCATCTAATTCACGTCACTTCTTGAGTCAGCCGTGTCACAGTACTTTCGAAGACTGGTTGAACTCGGACTTCAAAGAGGATACCCAGTGCAAACGTTTCTGCAGTGTTCCTATCAACATTTGACTTCTAACGTCATTATCATTTCGAGATGAATAAAACATTGTCGGCAAATATGGAATATATCTGTACTCGCTGCGAAACAGGAGAGAAAAGCTCGCCAGAGGCCCGCTTTTCTTCCTGTTTCTAAAGCTCGTATAATTATATAGACACCAACAGGAAATTCATGCATATACCTTTCAGAAATAAAGGTATTGATGCAATAAATATTAGCTACAATCTCCATCACAAAAAAGTAACATCTAAAGT
>JAOXYJ010016246.1:0-12685 GCA_028566555.1 Lithophaga nigra
AAAAAGTACCAATTTGCGACAGGTTATCCCATCAAAATATAATTAAAATACAACAAACAAAAAATGTGGAAGAATTCAACCTCTGATACAAAAATATGGCAGATATTCCAGTATTGCTGGTGGATATAACTATAGCAAGTTTTTTCTTCCAGGTTGCTAGAAGAATTTTTAGACATAAAGGCGGACGTATTAGAAAGCACTCTTTGTAGACACTGAAAAGATAACGATGTCGAGATGCGTGGAAAAAAATTTAGTTTCAAAACGTTCTTTATTGTTGATGAGTTTAATACATTTCACCGATATAAGTTCTTCGTTTGTTTGCCAAAGTTTTCGCTAATATTTCGTTTTGGACCAACAGTACATAATGTATCCCGGTTAAAATACTATGAATCAAAATGCCAAGTTATGTGTACGCGGTAGAATATACATATACATGTGCATCTAACAGACGATCATATATATGATAAATGTAAATTACAATAACTTTCAAATCAAATTAAATTCATTTTTCCCCGGAAATTGTGAAAATGGACGCTATTACTCGTCACTAGTTTTGTAAACAATGATTTTTTTGTGATATCTCATGACCGTATCTGAGTCTCTAAATTTACCACAGTAACCCTCCTAGAACGGTTTATCGCTATTTTCTCATGAAATATGAAAGTTTTGGATTAGCTGCATGTATATTACCCTACTGTAACATGTGTAATACGTCCATGCACGCGAGAAAACTTACTCACATCCACAACTATGATAAGACTTGATCTCGGCCTCCTGTTTCGCTATTCTATCCGGAATGCGAGTGCCGTTCCGCAGCGAATTCGAATTTTACACGTAATTTAGCGTAAAAATAATTAAAATATCTCATTTTTCAACATGAGCGAGTACAAAATCCAACAAATTGATTGTTGCTATCTGTAAATAATTAAATTTACTCCATAACTATCAAGTTTATAGATTGGATTTTGTACTCGCTAGTACTTATTTTCGATCATAAATGTAATGATTTTCTACTATTTTGCACAGTTTAACATAATATAGTGTACATTCCATGCGAAATTCTATAAAATTACTGAGAAATATTTTTTTTTAGAAAACACATATCGGAACATTTTATAGTTTTACAATGTTGTTTATAGCATAAAATGATTAGTTTGAAAGAATTTTTTTCCCATTATATTGGGGGCCAAAAACGGCCCTTATCCTACCTTGTCCTTTATTTATATGTTGAAATGACATTATGAGAACATATATAATTTAAGAGTATAGAATTTAGCCACATTTTTAAACCTTTTGTTCCTTTGTTAAACATTGTCATGTTTACAGATTGTCCTGTCCGCATCCACTGACATAAATATTTTTGTTTTTGTTTTTATCAGATTGTATCAAAAAGACAACAGACAAACTGTTAAGGTTGAATCTCAGTATGAAAGCCAGCGAATAGAGCAGCATTTTTATCTGTTCTGCTCGCAAATAAGGAATGATTTATAATCGTACAATTTATATTGTTTTTACAAGTTTGATGAAAAAGACAATGAAGAATACAACAGATCTGTGGTAGAAAGTGTGGCAGACCTTCTTAACTGGACGTAATGAAGAATAAGTTCGTGTTATTAACTAAAACAATTCTCAATCATTGCGTCATGGAAGAACTATAGCATAATTTTCAATTCATGTACAAAATTTAAAGAAATAAAAACTTATTTGAAAACACCATAAGTAAGGTATACTAAATAAAAATTAGATAATATCAAAATGAAAGTTTTGACCTCCACCATGGTAGATAGTTTAACATTAGACCCTATTGGAAATACACCTGTAGATCTTCGTCTTGAAAATGACTTTGATAATTGAAGCTAAACATGTCCATAAATGTTCATTGGACGGTCCTCAACCAAAGTCATGTTTTTTTAGGCCGATCAGAATTCCAAGATGGCCGTCGCTGTAAAACATAGCTTAACATTGGACCTTATTGGTAGATCCTCTTCTTGGAAAGAGCTAAGACGGTTGAAGCTAAACATATCCGTGAATGTACATTGGAAGATTCTTTACCAAAACTGTGTTTATGGAGCAAATTGAAATTCCAAGATGGCCACCATCATGGAACATAGTTTAACATTTGACCTTGTGGGAAATGCTCTTGAAGGTATTCTTCTTGGAAATGACGTAGAACTGGTAGAATCAGGTGAGCGATATAGCCTAAGGTGAGCCTGTAGTTAATATAATGTCATTTTGAATATACATTTATCAAATCCATTTATTCCGTTACGATCCCAATAGTTTCCTAGACTCCAAGATGTCAAAAGGATTGTCCTTGCAGAATGTATGTATTTCATTAATTTGTTCTGGCACATAAAAGATAAAAAATCGAAATTTCATATCTTAAAGAATGCTAGTATGACTGTTAATTTTGCACGGATATTTTTTTATATTTTTAAGTCTGAAGAATACTTCTCACTAATAAAAATTAAATATATGTCGTCATTCAATTTTTCGTTGAGCTTTTTAAATGGTATATATTCAGTGAAGCTTACTCTTTGTGTAACCATGCGTTTGAGCTCCTCTCCAATCACGGCAGTTAAAAATAAAAAAAAAAGAAAAATACTTTTCTTGTGTTTTACTCCTTAGCTACGAATAGAGTGGAATTATTTCTGAAGCATGACAATTTACTATTATAGGGAGACAAAAATGTACCAAGTTACCATAGTAGAGATTTTTTACATTAAAGGAAAACTATACATTATATGTCAAAGGCGAATAGTCAGACTAGTATTCGAACCCGTCTTAAATTTTCAATGGAACGTTTTCCTCTCAGCATGATGTGAAAATGTATGATTTCTATTACTATTTGTATGTTCAGATCTATAAACAATGTAAATGAGAAAATTGGGATGGTAGACCCAAAAGTTATAATATTTGTTAACTGTAGGTTTTGTTATATTACTTGTAGACTATTTATATTTTGTTTAAATGATATAAATTTTAAGGATTAATAATGCAGCAATTGTGAAAGTATATATTCATTACATATATTTGTAAGAGCTGTAGCAATTCCAAGAATGAATACTACTCTGACACTCTTATGGAAAAGGGTTTGAGAATGGTGAATCGCATTTTTTCATAACCTTGGTCTTTAAATATTTAAATGCAGCTTCTCTCGAATCATTAACTTCCTTTTCATGTGTAAATTGTAATTTCAAAATGTGGATAGTTTCTTTGTAAATAGAACAGTTTTTCTCGACTCATTATCCTCTTTTGTGAACAGTTTGACCCTTAACGGTTACGGAACCGTTGACACAGAATTGCGTTTCTGAAAACATTAGGCTAATATTGAATGCTAGGTTTCTCTTCTTTAACACATATTTATTGTAGCTCGTACAGAGATTGTACTTTAGTGACAGTTGAGATTAAACTAGTCGTTTCGGGCACGTTATTGTAAAAATTTTAGGATCTTTGCCAGTAAGGTCCTTTTGGAGGATTATCGGATGGAAATACGTTATTGAAAAGGCATTTACCTTTTTTTCATTGGAATTCATAGAAGGCTTGCAATGTGGAACATATGCACTTGACCCCATGTGAAATGCAATTAACTATGTTCTTGTCAAAATAAACTATAGAGGTAAAGCGCAATATGTCCAACAATGACAGACTAACAGGTTTCTATCTGCCGGTCCTGGATTCAAGATGCCTGTCACTTCAGGAAAACATTATTGTTGGACCCTTTCATAAATGAATATGAAAATAATCTTTGAAATCGAACAAAACTTATCATTTTATTCATTTTATTCATTCAATTTGTTTTTTTTTTTTTTTTTTCTTTAACCATTTTTATCATTTTCATGTGGATTGAAATTTAAAGTAAAGTTAGAAGATATCAAAGGGTTAACTTGAAAACGTAAATCAAAAAGAACATACAAAGTCTGGCCAAACAAAGACACAAAGACAAACCCCAATATAAAACATAACGTAGAAAACTAAAGACAGAACAACACGAACCCCACTAAAATGGGAGTCAGATTAGGTGCTTCGAAAGGTTAAGCATCTCTTGTTCCACTAGTGGCATCCGTCTTGTTGCTCCTATTAAAATCCGGTAATAATTAACATTCGGTGGTAAGTCATGAGTAAGGAAAGAAGAACAGGACTGTGATTACGACACAAAATTTGTGACGAAGATATTCTGTAACGATGGACTAAGTTGTGGTGGCGACCGTAAAACTTTCGAAGTGATGACTGCAACTTTACCATCAAGAACCCTTGGCGCAGTAGCTTTTTTGTAAGCAATAACCCTTTATCAAGGAAATCCTAATAGGAAGCACAAGCTCTGGAATATCGTATAAGTTGATATATATATATATATACACTCCATAAGCAGGTGCTGTTGGAATATTGCTGCACATAAATGGTTAGTTCACGATGGGAAAGTCGAAATCACTTCATTTGTCGTAAAGTTTTGTTCTGAACCGGCCCTCATTATCAATTTCTATGTGTAGGTAAAGGTATAAATCAGACCTAAATGTATCTGTGGTATCCTTTATATCTAGTTCAATGGGATAGACGCGATCAACATAGTAACCAAACTTCGAGGTATTCAGTAAAAGGACATCATGTATATAGCGGATTGTGAAATTAAAGGGTTGGGCTAGTTTCTTGTAATTTTTCTTGAGATGCCCCTGCATAAATTCGGTTTCATACGAATAAAAGAGCAAATCGGCGAGAAGAAGAGCACAGTTGGTACCCACTGGAATGCCGACTGTCTGTTGAAACACACGTCCAATTAACATAACAAATATATTGTCAATCAAATTCTCATATTATTTTTATCTTCAATGAACTTTTCGTTTGAACCAGAGTGGTCTTTTACAAAGAAAAACTGATCCCTTCCTAAAACGAGATATTTGTTCCTGCGTTGGCCATTCTTTTTTATGAAACAAAGTTGAACTAATTCTTTTAATTAAGACCATATAAGAAATGCACTCAGCGGTGTTTTTCTCGGAAAAAAGACTGAAACAGTTAAAATTATTCAAAAAGGTTGTATGTCCTTAATCAAATAATATGTTTTACATGCCAGTTGGAAATAGCCATAGGATATACCCGCTGATGAACATGACGGCACCTCTAGTGGAGCAGGAGATACTTTCCCTTCCGGACTACCCGATCTCACCCCGGGTTTTGAGTGGGGTACGTATTGCTCTGTCTTTAGTCTTTTGTGTTATGTTTTGTAATCAATGTGTCTGTTTAGCCAGTGCGTTGTTTGTTTTTTTTTTTATTTACGGCTTCAGGTTGCCCCTTTGGTATCTTCGAACTTTGCTTATTATTAAACATTATAAAAAGATCTCGCAAACAGCTGAAATGAATCAATCAAATTCATGAATGACCGTTGAATAGTTTTACTTTTCAGATTGGCGTTGCAAAGTTTTATAAATGTATTACTTAATTTTGAATATATCGTGGTAAAGTTTTTAAACATCTTCTCTTTAAGAACTACCGGAATGACTGAGATTAAACAACCTGGATCAATTTAGGGCATTCCGGCTTAAAACTGTGTCTAGTGCTACCGCCTAATGCCTACCAACTTACATGGTCGCCGTTACAATAAAATGCTGGGATTTAATTTACGTTTGAATATATCAAGTATGGTCTTAACACACTGTTTTTTTTTTGTTTTTTGTTTTTTTTTTTTCTTTCACTATTGCATTGCCACTTTAGGGCAGCTAAGTATGCCATCTTTACGTCGTTTACAAAGGTGAAAAGTAAAAATTTCAATAAACCTGTCATCTCTGAATAAGTATAAAGTTTTAAAGTATTAAAGTAAAAAATCCTTGCAAGACCTGGGAAAAAAGAAATGCATTGAAGTTACAAATAATGCGAAAAGCGGAATTTTATATCAAATATTCCGTCAATCAACACGAAAGAAAATAATAAAAAATGACACATGCGAAAATTTATACATTCTGATTCAGCAATCGTTTCTGCAATGTTTTAAGCAAGTTGTTTGCTCATAGGTTGTTTCAATAATTAAAAAGGTCGGAAAATGACAAATAATTCGATTTTATTACACTATTTTTTAAATTTTAGGCCAATGACAAGTTGAATATCTACTTGATTTGGTTTGATTCTTGGAGATATATGTAACTTGTTCAAATATGATAAAGATTATTCATTTTTCAATTAATATAGAAAACTGTCTATCTAATCTTAAATATTTAATATTTAGAAAATTTGTTGATGAAATTTGGAATTAATTTGTAGATATAAATTGCGGTAGTTATATATTTCATACGATTAATGACAACTTTAAAGTTAACATTCTCTACTAGTCTTACATTATATTTTTAAGTGCACTATTTCTTATACACGGTACTCTATTTGCCATTCCTCTTACACTATTTACATACACACAGACAAGTAAATCACACATCTGTCATAGAGGTCGTAGAAATAAAAAAAAATAAAAAAATAAAAAAGAAATACATTGACCTTCATTCTTTTTACACTCCTGAAGAAGACCATATGTTCAAAAATTTGAGCCCTCTTTAGATTTTATTGTATTTATCGTCTCTTTTATCCTTTAGCGGTGTAACTATTGTACTTCGTTCCAATAATGCCGGTGCATGAGTCGGATAAATAGTATCAATTTAAATACAAGTTATTGTGTTATACATAGCATTTTAATCCGAATGTTAATTCAGGTTTTGTTCAGGATTAACAGTTACATCGATTTATATGTTAAACATCACAATTTGCACCATTTACTATTTTACTATAACCGATCTCCCATTGAATCTTTAATACAACCAACTAGAACCATACATCATTGCCCATAGACCATTTATAATAAATGTTTTACATATTTCATTGCTAAAAGAGACATATGTAGGAAGGTAAATAAAGTTGGTAGAATTTTTTGTTATTTCACTAGTCCTATCTTGGTCTTTAAACGTTTTCAACATAAATACAAGATTGCCTCTCGAAAATAAAGAACATATATCGCCATGCTGTTGTGTATATCGATTTGTGCAAAATTAATTAATTGATGTTTTTTGTCAATATATTTTATCGCACAAACATGATTTCGATTCATAGCTTTATTTTTTTACCCAAGGTGTCTCCATTACTATTTTAAATTCTAATTCAAATCGTGAATTTTCTTCCTAAAATTAAATAACAGATCCTTTTATATTAAAAAAGCAAACTTGTTATATTTGCATCACCTCTTTTAGAATACAATGTATTATTAATTTTAAATGTCAGCACTTTACAGATAGATACAAATATAACATAAAGAAACTTAATCCTTCCAAATGATTGCTATAAAGGACAGCTTCTAACCAGACAAGCAGGTTAACTTAAGTCTAGAACAGACATAACATCTTGACTTTTTTTACCGCCAGTTTGTTCGAGGCTAAAACATTCCAGACTGCAGGACAGGTCTAGATAAACAGACCAGACCATATAATAAGTTTTACCTACCCAACCAGACCAGACCACACCAGAGAGTAGGTTAACTTCACCGACAAAACAAGACCAGGGAGAAAGCTTGCCTTACCGATCAGAACAGAGCAGGTTTACTATCTTACCAGTCCTGTCACTGGAATAAGTTAGGTTTCATTGTAGACAGGTCTTAGTGGTGTTTGACTGAATTGAGAGAAATCTGGGACAGATTTGTCGTTTATTTCCAGGAGTAACATACTAATTTTTCTATTCGTGTGAAGCTTCCTTTAGAGTACTGGAGGTTTTGTCCTATCTGCTTTTTTTAGTAAAGTTCTTGGAAGGTATAAGATTTTATCGTTTGTATATAGTGCGTTTAGTTTGCATATTTCATAATATCAACGATTTATTTTTCTTTTTTTGTAACATTTCTGTGAGATTGCATTTTGTAATATCTGAGATTTGTTCTTTATTTACTTGTAGTATGTTTCTACTGCACTTTATGTTATCTAGGATTTACTTTTTTAGTTGTATTATTTGTTACAGGCTTTTTTTAATAGGTACTAAAATATCACACGTATTTATTTTTTCGCACTTTTAATGAGATGTTTTTTTTCACGCATTTCAAATGATCTTGCATTTCTTTTTAATTTGTATTTTTTTAAACTCGTTTTTATTGAACTCATACCTATTTTTCTATAAAACTCAAAAAAATTTCACAGAATAGGTGCACAGACTCAATTTAGTGACATGTACGCGTCTCCATGTAGAAAATGCAGCATATGTCATTAGATCTCATTTCCATTAATCCGGTTACAATAAACGTCCCGCTTTTACAACAACTTATCAACAGCTGGCCACAATTATATTATAAAGATTAAACCAGTAAAGGGTTAATTATCTCACTATCTGTTGAATCCATACATTTGTTGAGGAAAAATGCATAATTACACAAACGTGTTCCTAAATGCAGTGTGCAAATTCTGTAACAGATTGTTTTGAGAAGATTAATAATAACTGGTAGTTTAAAAACATCTGTCTTTATGCAAATTCTGTTTTTGGGACCAAAAAGTTATCATATTTATTGCTGTGAGATGAAAAAAATTGTATTTATAATCAATCTTTTCTATAGAAACATTATTAGCTCACCTGGTTCAAAGGATCATGTGAGCTATCGCCATCACTTGCCGTCCGTTGTCGTCGTCGTCCGTCCGGCGTTAGCTTTTTACATTTCGATCATCTCAGAAACAACTGAACCAAACTGAACCACACTTGGTAGGAATGTGCATTGGAACGTTCTTCGTTCGGATCAGATATTCAACATGGCCTCCAGGGCCAGTAATGTGTTTTGATTGGATATAATTTTTAAAGATCTTCTTGTCAGAAACTACACTGCTGAGGAATTTGTTTTATACTGTAAATGATCCTTGGCAGGTACTCTACCAAATTTATGTTCGGAGTGCCAATCTTAAATCATTGATGGCCGCCTTCATGGGATAACTTTTAACATTGGTTCTTATGTGAAATACACTTGAAGATCTTCTTTCTTGAAAGCTATGACAGTTTAAGCTAAAAGTATCCATAAATGTTGATTGGAAGGTCCTTTTCCAAAATGGTGTTCGAGGTGCCAATCCAAAATCCAAGATGGCTGCCAAAGGGGGACAAAGTTTTAACATTGGACCCTAAGGGAAATACACTTGAAGATCTTCTTCTTGGAAATGACTATATGACATTGAAATTAAACATAACCATAAATTTTCATTGGAAGGTCCTTTACCAAATTAGTGTCCATGCTGCCAATCTGACATCCAAGATGGCCGCTTCCGAGAGACATAGTTTAACATTGGACCCTATGGGTAATACGCTTGAAGATCCTCTTCTTGGAAATTACTATGACAGTTGAAGCTAAACATATCTATAATTTTTTATTGGAAGGTCCTTTATCAAAATAGTGTTCGTGGTGCCAATTTGAAATCTAAGATGGCCACCTCCGGGTGACAAAGTTTATCATCCGACCCTATGGGAAATATACTTGAAGATCTCCTTCTTGGAAATGACTACAACATTTGAAGCTTCAATTTCATTATTTCTGCCAATGAAACATATAACAATGGTCATTTGTGTAAAATCTGAAGCGCATTCATCGTCCTATAAAATCGTCGCTCGTGGTAAATACGTCTGTATTAATAAAAAGTATCAGTAAGTAAATTGTAAATCCATACTCAGTTTGTATGTTCATATTTTAATGCCGGACCCATCTCTGTACATTGCTTTATTGATTGATTGGTATTTAATTTCCAGCAAGCAACATAGCTTGTACAGTTATATTCAGAAGAAAACAAGTTAGCAAACAATCTTCAGAGGGAAAATAGGACATGTCAATGGGGATAATTTTGACTGCCATAGAAAAGTGGGGTAGGATGGGTAGGGACAAAAAATTTAAACTTGTAACAGGCCTCTACAGACCACAGGAAATACCTTGTTCCAAGAGATCTTCAATCTACAGAGAGAGAGAAGCATTCTCCCAATACAGTACCTCAGATTTTAAGTCCTAATCCGATGAACGGGTTGGGTATTGATAAATGATGCGTAATGCAACTAGCGGACAACTCTTTCGAAGGGGTTCCACCTTTGATGACGTATTCTATTTCTATATATAACCCGGAATTTCCTCGGGCCCAACTCCGTACAAAAAATACAAGTTGTCTATTGAAATAAGTCGTTAATTTTGCCTGGTTTGTGGTAGAATACACTAAACCGGAAACTGTGTGAATTAATAAAAATTTAACTTCTTGACGTCTCTGTCTTCACACAATTAACAGTTGCAGGATGAGGGACCTCTTACGCATTTGGTTGGGTTGTAGGGGTTTGTCGTCATTTTCAGCAATCGTGACTACCATGCAGAATTATAAGAGAGCCGTACATTTTCCTTTTATAGTCATACCCTTGGATGTACTCGCTAACAGGATTTGTAGTACAGTTAGTTTTCGATCAAATAAATAATGGAAAATTGTTCTAATTTCTACCAATTTTTACCCAGATTTCCGAATTTGGTGTATAGATTCTATATGTGGTAATATGTTTTTTCTCAAAGAATTTTATTAATGTTTTGCTTAGTTTATTCGCTGCACAGTCCCAAACTTCTGCTTTTCGTCTCGGGTAATGAAATACCAATATTCAAGCCAATTTGTTGAAAGGAATATATTGTGTTGGATAGTTGACGGTGTTCTTGATCAACCTGCCGTCTACCTTATACAGATTTGAAGATAAAAGAATCTGTGGTTGAATGATTTTGTGAAAAGATTCCTGTAAACTTCTTTTTCATTATGTACAACTGTATTGATGAAATAAGTTGGAAAGTTGAAAAAAATGTGGAAATTCCAAAATACATTTGGGGTATTAATTTCAAAATAGAGAAAATAATTTCAAAATTTCAGAATAGGTCTTCCGTGTTAATCTTTTTCAAATGCCGAAAATATATTTGAGAAACACAAAGAGACATAAAGTAATGAACACATCAAATCTGTTCCAGGCTGCAAAAGATTTCAGAAACACTAACCGAAATAATGGATATAAACCTCAAATTTGTTATTAAGACTTCCTGCTATACAAGCAAAACAATTTACACTGTATGACCACAGACTGTTTATTGTCTATTCACTACATGTAGCACACCTCTGCAAACAGTAACAAATATTACTGAAGGATATTTCAAGCAAATGTATATGACTTGTTTACATTAATTATATAAATACATTTTAATGGTATTTATTGTGGGTTTCGACGAAGAGCAGTTTCCATAACTTTTTTCGCAATAATGATGAAAATGGTCATTTAAACCAGAACATACGGGTATAATCTAGTTAGTTTTTGCTGGTGGCATAATTATAACACACTATTATCAGTTTGATATTGTCATAAGTAAATCACACCACTTCTCGTTAGTATTCTTGTCCGTCGTCGCTGATAACATATTGAAAAGAATTTCAAAGAAGCGGATCGCTGATTAAGTTAA
Source organism: Lithophaga nigra (assembly GCA_028566555.1). NCBI lineage: Eukaryota > Metazoa > Mollusca > Bivalvia > Mytilida > Mytilidae > Lithophaga > Lithophaga nigra. The sequence goes on from JAOXYJ010016246.1 coordinate 11,444, forward strand.
CTTTAGACATCGACGGTCTAAAGTTAACTTACGAACACGTTGGCTTTAGCCTAGAACAATTTGTAAAAAGCAGTCCGTATCTCTAGTTATCTTGTTCGAAGGTCCGATTTATGAATGCTTGTAAACCTGTCCAGAAATTTGTGTTAAGTTAACTTTCGACGGTCATGATGTCTGGTAATCAAATTAACTTCGTGTTCAGGTTCGTGTCTACACCTATCTGTAGTTCATTTGAAGGTTGAAGAAAATTTGAGCCAGATTCCTTTCATCTGATATGAAGAATTATGGACGATCTAATCCTCATTTTCGCCTTATCAGCATTTCCCCACACTTAGATGACGTGAAATTTCCTACCCTTCCTTAGAATTAGGCTACCGATTGGAAGTTTTTAGTCCCTTTATTCCCAAGATGTAATCTCTGATCCGCAATAACTACATTTTGGTAGAGGAATTAAATGAAATAAAACAAGCAATCTGACTGCTAAAGGTCTTTTAATTATTTGAAGTTTAATGGATCAAGCTCTACATTTAATTGGATAACCGACTTTACGTTTAAGAATTGCATGAATTAGAAATTTTTTGTGTCGCTTAATACGAATGAAAATCATTTACATGGCGGCATTTTCAAAATTGCGCGAAGCAAAACTACTAATACGGTATTGAAAACTTCTAACACCTTCTGCTCAAATTGCAGAAATTCTAAGTCTGGAACATTTAACTGCGACTAATAAAAAATGGAGTGGTGGAGTGGCATCAAATTTAAAATTGTTCGTAACAGAATGACCATGCAGGTTTTTAAACGAATTATTAGATTTAAGAACTATTCACTAACTACAGAATTTTACGTGTAATCTATATATAGGTACGACTGAAGCAAACTATGCATGGCAGGAATATATATATATCAAACACTGAAAAATACTTTATAGCGTATTGACAGAGCAACCTTTCTCAATGTTGGTATTCTGATCTAAATAAATAAATAAATAAATAATAATAAATTATATATAAATATACAAATAAATAAATGGATTTTAGAAACTTAATATGTGGGCCTTTATATGGAAAGTATGATACATAATTTATAGCTCATAATGACCCTAAGATGAACAGCAACAATCGATTGTTTCGATTTTTATTATTTTTGTACTATAAAAAGCTATTTTTTAAAAAAAAACACCTGCTCATACATTGAAATTCTCCCAACATTTCAATGATGTCATAGCTAAATATATGCAGCTAAAAA
>JAOXYJ010016352.1:0-20988 GCA_028566555.1 Lithophaga nigra
GACGACGACGACGACGACGACGACGGAATTTGGACTGCTATGTCTCGCCTTCAGCGACTTCGTCGCAGGCGAGACAAAAATGGATTATGGCACATTGAATATAAAGTTAAAATAGAGAATGTGCCCATAACACAAAAATATACAAAATGTACCTTCTATAGCTTGTCTAGTGAACAGAAAGTTGGCTTGCAATATCATTGAAAACTGCACACACCATGAAACGCATGATGGTGAAACTCCATACAAGATTTCAAATCATTTCCAGGAGCAGTTCCAAAGTTTAAGCTAACAAAGTTTTTCTTACACAAAGGCAAAACTTTTTAATATAAAGTAAACAGAAAATTGACATGTATATAAATTTTGGTCACACATACAATACAACTCAAAGTGCAGAAGCTGCATACCAAAATTTTCATTAGGAGTTGGTAAGTTTTACTTGACATACATTGTAAATGTATTGTGATTATGTAGGCATGGGCAGCTACATTTTATGAAACTGAACGCCCCAGATACCTATGATTGGGCATTAAAACTGAAAAAGTAAGAAAAAATAATAGATTCTTACTGCAGACAAGATTGAAAATCAGGCTTTTTACCATAAATGGCTTATTTCATTGGAAGATCTGGGCATGTGCTTTCATCTTCTATGGGCATAAATTGACCTTCAATTGGCTGAGGACCAATCAATGGTCTCAGATAGTGCAACCTTGAACAACATAAACATATGTAAGGTGAAATGAAATTTGGACTTCACAATGTAAGTTGTTTTCGAAAATAGTGGAGAGTCGAACAAATAAAATGTACATTTACAGAAGAAACCACTACTTTACACTCTTTTAAGATCAAAAATCAGTTTATTTTTCACTCGTGAGAAATTCTTGGTATCTGCACTCTTTACACCACGTTCAATTGCCAAAGGAATTGAATTTCTCAAACTCATGACAGAAACCCCAATATTCCATCTTCACTCGTGTAAGACCCTATTAATCTTCCACAAGTTTGAGATATTCAAGATCGTTCACAAGTGGAACATAGAGTTTTTCACACAAGTTAAAAGATAATCAATATTTGATTTTGAACAAATGTTTCTTCTTTTAATATACACTTCATTTGTCTATTCTTCTGAGGTTGACACTATTTCCCAAACTTTTCACATGTAGCTTTCCATTTGATAAATTAAACATAAAGATTCTATCATACCTGTTCTTTCACTGATTCCATGGACACTCAACCACAGACATCCACAATGATAACATCCGGCGTTGTCGCTTCTTAGATAAACTTCTTCAACATGTGGCATCTGTTGTTTTATTGTTTTCAAGGTATGCTCTAAAGCTGAAGCCACAGCAAACCAGTCCTGCTTCACAATACCAAACAGATGGGTATATGTTTGGTGCTGTACAAATGAAAAAAATGAGAATTTCAAAAAATTTCTTGATTTGCTTAACTATCAGTAATTTAGCATTAAAATTGATTTTTGCAAAATGAAGTGAAAACAATGTTTCAATGGCAATTTGAAATTCCTTTAGTAAAAGGCAATTGAATTAATTCTTTTTTTTTTGTGTGTGTGTAAGAACTAAAACATACAAAACTTGAGATGCAAAGTGGAACCCTAGATATCAGGGTTAGAAATTAGTATAAAATTTTGTCTAGACCACAGGGCTAGACCAATGCAAAAATGCCTAGCCCTGACTTAAATGGCCTAGACATGATTGAACAAAACTGAAAGAAGTGTTTGAGCCAATTTAAGGAAAATTTTTTTATTTGTTTTCTGGTCCAAGCAGCTGCAGGTCCAGGGGGAATAAAAAAAAAATCAAAATAGCCCTTTTGTGTATGAAATTTTAAAAAAGGCCATTTTCAGAATTTTGGGTTACCAATCCCCTCCCCCCTTTTTTTCCCATTAGAGCTCTGGATCCGCTAAATAAATGTCAAGTTATTTCCTTTGGTGGGATCATTTTTCATTGTACTTTTTGCACTACTCGCATAACATGAGCCGCATATGTGACTCCTCATTCAAAGTCCTTGTTCCATTTTGTACGTTGCATTTCATCATAAATTTTATTTATTTTATTTTAGTGTCTAAATTTCTTTTTGCGTTTTTTTTTTTTTTTTGCTCCTGATATTTGCGGTGATTTAACCTTGAACTCGATAAGTCATTTACCTGCTTAAATCAATATGAGAATACGTCAAGTTAAACACCAGTAAGATTGAGATCAAGAATTTTACTTTTGATTTCCAATAAATACAACGAAGTACGGAATCATTCAGAAAATGGACTCATTATTTGCTAGATAGACACAAGGTCTATGAAGAAATAATTTGGCGTAGACCGAGCCGAAATCTTCTAGACTCAGGCTATCGGTCCTGCATTAATTTTGAACCCTGAGATATTTATAAGCTCAATATCTGTTATATAATCATAATAATTATAAATACAATGTGTTTTTGTTTATTGGAAATAGGAACAAAATGTAAAATTGATGTAGAAGAAGTACATAAAAATGAACTAAACTGACTGAGCAGCTGAAAAAGAACAAATCTTAGGAGGGGAATAGTGCCAAATTCTGTTTTTGTATGTAATTATTGCAAGTTTAAACAATTGACATAGCATTTATATATTTATATTATCATGTATACATTTTTGTAAATACTTGATTCAAATTATTCATTAAGAAATTTACCTTCAGTGAGCCATCATCAGCTCTAAATATTGCAACTGATATGTGCCAGCTCATTCCTTTTTGTCCGAAGAAGTCTGATTGTTTTTCTCGGAACAGAGAGGGCAAAAATTTCATTGCCCAATCCATAATGATAATCAGTTGATGTTGTTCAAGATCATCAAGCAACTGGAGACGACATTCATCTTGATTGCAAGTTCTAAGAATATGAGCCTGCCAGTCATAGATTTTCTCAAAGTCTTTACCAATTGAGTCAAGTAATTCTTCTTTTGTTTCTTGACCTAAAAACATGAAAAAAAATTTTAATGAATACAACTTGTATGGTTGAAACAAACACACATTACATGTACTTTTACTATGGTACATACCAAGCAATGTTTTTCCACCTTAAAGACAACTTGGTGTTGCACGCGGAGTCGTGCTAAGAATACCCCCACTCGTTTTAAATTTGAGAATCAGATACTAAATGTGCCAGCATAACACTCGGCAAACAGGAAGTAAATGTCCGATAGGCCTAAAAAGGGGAGACATGACACAATTCATCAAGATCAAGCTTCAGACCGAAAATCAAGTCACTCCTTATTATAAAAGCTGAGAAAAGTGCGACGAAAAATTTCAAATAGTAAAAAAATGGTAAAGTATCGGCAAACAGGAAGTAAACGTCCGATCAGTCCGAAAAGAGGAGATACAATACAACTTATAGTGATCAGGCTTCAGACCAAATATCAAGTCACTCCTATTTACAGAAGCTGACAAAAATGCGACGAAAAATTTAAAATAGTCAAAAAATGGTAAAGTATCGGCAAACAGGAAGTAAATGTCCGATCGGTCCAAAAAGGGGAGACACTATACAACTCATCGTGATCAAGCTTCAGACCAAATATCAAGTCACTCCTATTTACAGAAGCTGAGAAAAGTGCGACGAAAATTTTCAAATAGTCAAAAAATGGTAAAGTATCCGCAAACAGGAGTAAATGTCCGATCGGTCCGAAAAGGGGAGACACGATACAACTCATCTAGATCAAGCTTCAGACCAAATATCAAGTCACTCCTGTTTATAGAAGCTGAAAAAAGTGCGACGAAAAATTTAAAATAGTCAAAAAATGGTAAAGTATCGGCAAACAGGAAGTAAATGTCCGATCAGTCCGAAAAGGGGAGACACGATACAACTCATCTAGATCAAGCTTCAGACCAAATATCAAATCACTCCTATTTACAGAAGCTGAGAAAAGTGTGACGAAAAATTTCAAATAGTCAAAAAATGGTAAAGTATCGGCAAACAGGAAGTAAATGTCCGATCGGTCCGAAAAGGGGAGACACGATACAACTCATGGTGATCAAGCTTCAGACCAAATATCAAGTCACTCCTATTTACAGAAGCTGAGAAAAGTGCGATGAAAAATTTCGAACGGACGAACGGACGAACAGACGAACGGACGAACGGACAAACGGACGGACAAGGTCAATGCAGTATACCACCCACTCTACGAGTGGGGGTATAATATGAAGTATTTTTTAACATACTATAGTAAACTGATGTGCTTCGCGAGTGCAGCCTGATATGACCGAGGTTTGACACAATAATATAGAATACAAAAATTCAAACGTCGTGACGTCCAATCAGATTTGACGTTATATTCAACAACGTTTCAACGTTACATTCATACACCCTCGGGCTAACGCCCTCGGGAAATAACCCAGTCTGGTGTATTATTCTGGATATTCACCTCCTAATCGGGCCATAATTGTATACATGTAATTCCAATATTGTTTGTAACGTTAATTTTGATTGGTCAACGGCTTCTGTTAATTTTTGGATGAACGGTGTTAGTGTATGAATTCATGACGCGTTAAAATAGTCCATTCATTTAAATGAAAAATCAGCCTTAAAAAGTTGAATTATTTAGTAATTTATGGAATTATAAGAAATAAACACAGTTTTTTAGGCGTTCATCGGTGTATGAACTCGCCAACTCAGTGAGTTGGTCTCGTTCATACACCAATGAACGCCTAAAAAACAGCGTTTATTCCTTTAATAATGTCACCCTGCTAGTCAGCAGGCGATATAAAACATTTTTAACTTACACTGTATTTGCTGCAGTTCTTTTATCATCTGTGTTCTTGAATCTGTTAACAATAAACACTTTTCACAGTTGTCCAGATGGGAGTGATCACACTTCTCTTGTTGCAAAATACTTGACGGGTGACTCAGAGCATATTTTGCACAGTGGCTGCTACAGGTACTAGTCTGGCTAATGTTGAATTTGTATTCCGATTTCAAGTAGTTTTTCAATGTTTTCAATGCAGTAGTAACTACTGACAATGTTCGAATGTCTCCTCCTAATTCTTTTAAAGTCTCGGCTGTTTTCAGTAGACTGTCCAGTGCAAATGTTCCATCAGTAGCAATGTTGTCTAGTCCTGATAAGTTGGATCTCTTTGCAGATGAGCAAGCAGCTAAAATTTTATACAGTGTACTGTCAGACAGAGGATTAAAATCTGTTTCTGTGCATAAGGTCTTGTACATATGGATCAATGCTGAATGACAAGATGTTCTTACGACCTGTGGAATTGATATAACATCTCCATTATCAAAATGAATATTCCTGGTACCAAATGAGCATATTTGAATGAAATTAGGGTCTAGGAAAAAGGATAGTGCATGTTCTAGTTTTTCCTTGTCCATTCTGTCTCTATATGTCGAACCTTTTTTCACAGGCAGAGAACCAGATCCATAGCGGGCAGCATAATCTCTACTCTGATCGATTTTCCATTTTGACAGTCCAGGGATCATGTCTTGCAGTTCTGACTTGCTATTCATGGAAGGTGCAGATATCAACGACAACAGCTGAACTTTCAAACTATTGTTCTCAGCTTCATTGTACAGTCGTACAATTAGCTCCATCAACTGATCTTTCTTTTCATTTTCCTTCTCTCTGTCCTCTAACAATAGATGCATTAACTGTGTTGACTGTCCAGGTGCTATTTTGTCCAGCATAAAGTGCACTACTTCAGACGCTTTACGTTTCAAGTACCTACATTAAAAAAGTTGATTGTTATGCTATTTTGAAAATATATCATTATATGTTATTGCATATTTGCTAGTTATATCAAGAAGACCATCTCTGTAAAAAACTAAAAATAATGATAATATGTATCTGTGAGCTCCTTGGAATGTGTTATGAAATGTTAGAATATTTTGATAAATTTTATTAAACTGTACAAGTAAGGTGTTTTGGAGTAATAAAACTGACAGAGTCATGAGATATCTGAACAAGAGGCTCGCTTACCTGGCATACAATTGCCAAAACAAAGTTAACAGGTGACTGTGGCAGCCATCTTGGATGGCGGACAGGGTCATTATAAAAGAGGATCACCTAAAGACCATTTCACAAAAGTTTGGTTCCAATTGAGCTAGTAGTTCCAGACGAGAGGAATTTTTAAGGAATTTCCCATAGGGTCCACTGTTAAACTAAGTTCCGCTGTAGCAGCCATATCGGTTGGCAGGCATTGTCATCGGATATAATTCTGAAAGAGGTTTACCTAAAGACAATTTTATCAAATTCTGATTCAGCAATAAGTTCCAAACGTGAGGATTTTTTCATGAATTTCCCATAGGGTTCAATGTTAAACTAAGTTCAGTTGTAAGTTCAGTTGTGGCGGCCATCTTGGTTGGCAGGCAGGGTCAACAACAGCCATATTGGATGGTCGCTCACAACCCTGGATATAATTCTGAAAGTGGACCATGAAAGAACCATACCACCAAAGTTTGGTTCCAATTGGCCTAGTGGTTTAGGAGAAGATTAAAATGTGAATTAAGGACAGAAGAACGAAAGACAGACGGACAACAAGTGATGGCAAAAGCTCAAAGGGCCTTTTAGGCCAGGTGAGCTAATAAAAAGTCGGAGAAATAAGTTGTAAAGAGGTGTCATGATAGTGATAGTTGAACCAGCAGGAAGTCACCCTAATATGGGGTCCTGCAGATATATCATGGCAGGGAGGAGTATTAAATTTGCGAAAAAAATACCAGTCGAGGGAAGAAAAATTTCCTGAGCCAACAGACGAGGGAAATTTGATTCTCGAGACTGGTATTTCCTCAAATACCCCTCCCAACAGGATATATCTGTTTAATTACACCGAATATCAAATTTGAAATGAATTGTTAGAAGATCGCTTAGAGCATGCAAAATTTGTTTTCATACAATAAAAATATTGCATCCGTATAATCTAATTCATATAATATGTATCATATTTACTGTAATATCGGAATACTTCTAATTTGTTAATCATGTAACGTTACGTTTAGCATATCGCACAAAGTACTTCCGAACGAGAATTCGCGGGATTTGGCCCGCGATGGTAAAAAAGGCAAATACCATGATAAAAAGTGAAATCCTTTCACAAATACACCGCTGAGACTTCCGAATGAGTTCTGGCGGGATCAGGCTCGCGAGGGTAAAAAAAGGCAAATACGTTTTGGCAAATACCATGATAAAAGGTGAAATCTTTTCGCAAATACACCGCTGAGCTTTAAAAAAGAGATAAATTCATTACCGACAACAAAAAATCAAAGAATATTGAAAAAATACACCGGCTATCAACCAATCAGAATACAGCATTCTTATATAAGATGTAATTACATTAGAAATACCTTTTAGTGCTATCTTGCACATTTTCCAGGGGCTGATGTAGCTGGTATTTAATAGGACTTAGTTGGCCATTACTCATTTCTTGGAGTGGTTTATTTAATGACTCTATTCCCTGACACAGCTGTTGTCTACCATCTGATGTTGTACTCCAACTGGACTCCTGTGACAATGTGGCTTCTGACTGTAAATACAAATTCCATAGCTATTATACAATTACAAGTGAGAAATATGTTCAAATTGTTGGTCTAACATAGTTATTCAAGTTGGAAATCAAAGTGCCAAAAGTCCATCTTATTTCAATATATTTCATGTGGTCAACATAAGAGTAGGAAGAAATACCTAAAACTAGAGGCTCCAAGGAGCCTGAAATCTCTTACCTGGCTCAAAGTTGTTTTGGCAAAGTCTGGTCATGGTGGCAAATTCCCCTAGGGTCCAATATTAAACTATGATAGGCCATGATGGTCATAATGGATGGTGCCAAGCAAAACCCAAACAAAAATTTTGAAGAGAGCCATCCAAAGACTATTCCTCAATACTTTGGTTAAAATTCATCTATTGACTAGACTTAGTATTGAGTCTTCCCCGGAAGACATGTGTCGCCTGCTTGCTCTTTAAAAGTAAAAGTGCTTGGGAAAATGAAATAGTTTGTGTACTGATAAATCTAGAAATAAACTGTGGACACAGGAATATGTCTCGCCTGTGGGGGATGCATTGCCTGAATATGCACATTGATCTATAACAGCAGATATCGTTGTAAATCAGACTGCTTGCGAAAAACTTAATGTGATCACTCATGCATGACTGAAGGGTCGGGGCCACCAACAAGGTGCGGAATCACAATGTTAACATATAGATGCAACCACATGCCAAATACCAAGTGCCTAGGACTAATGGTTAAGGCTGTACAGACGGCTTGCGAAAAACTTAATGTGATCACTCATGCATGACTGAAGGGTCGGGGCCACCAACCGGTGCGGAATCGGGGTGTACATATATAGATGCAACCACATGCCAAATACCAAGTACATAGGACTAATGGTTAAGGCTGTAGAGACTGCTTGCGAAAAACTTAATGTGATCACTCATGCATGACTGAAGGGTCGGGGCCACCGACTGGGTGCGGAATCAGGGTGTACACATATAGATGCAACCACATGCCAAATACCAAGTGCCTAGGACTAATGGTTAAGGCTGTAAAGACTGCTTGCGAAAAACGTTATCACTCATGCATGACTGAGGGGTCAGGGCCACCAACCGGGTGCGGAATCGGGGTGTACACATATAGATGCAACCACATCTCAAATACCAAGTGCCTAGGACTAATGGTTAAGGCTGTACAGACTGCTTGCGAAAAACTTAAAGTGATCGTTCATGCATGACTGAGGGGTCAGGACCACCAATCGGGTGCGGAATCGGGGTGTACACATATAGATGCAACTACATGCCAAATATCAAGTGCCTAGGACTAATGGTTAAGGCTGTACAGACTGCTTGCGAAAAACTTAATGTGATCATTCATGCATGACTGAGGGGTTGGGGCCAGGAACTAAGTGTGGAACTGGATTGTGCCCATACTGATGCAACAGCATGCCAAATATTATGGACCTACAACTAATATAAGCATGACAAATCATGATTAAATACAATTGTTGACGCCGCCGCCGCCGTAATCACTATCCCTAAGTCTCGCTTCCGCGACTTTTCGTCGCAGGCGAGACAAAAATCTGTTAAAATTTTGTTATTTTCCATTTGATGGAGTAGCAGTTATCCCACTGCAAAAAAAAATTAGATTTGTTGATTTCGTGGAAAAATAAAATAGGAGGTACAATACTTCATCTATTGATAAAGAATCTGTAAAAGTTTAATTCATTTCTGTTGGATGGTTATGGAGAAGTAGCAGTTTAGGAATGATACTCCCTTTTTGTAAGAATTTTACAAGTCAAAATTCTGTCCAAAATTTTAAATATAGATTTTCTGGAATAATGAGATAGGAGGTGCAATACTACATATCCTAATAAAGAATCTGTGAAAGTTTTATTAAAATCTATGAAGGAGTTTTTAGAGGAATAGTAATTACAAAGTGTGACGCCAGTTGTAAGGTATCTTAAAACACCAAAGACCCTGTTTTAGGATGGGGAACCCCAGAAATTAACTTGATCAAAAAATAAAATAGGAGGTGCACAACTAGATATCCTAATAAAGAATCTGTTGAAGTTTGGTTAAAATCTATGAAGGGGTTTAAGAGTAGTAGTGATTACAAAGTGTAATGCCAGTGGTAGGGCATCTGAAAACACCAAAGACCCTGTTTTAGTATGGGAAACCCCAAAAATGAATTTGATCAAAAAATAAAATAGGAGGTGCACACTTAGACATCCTAATAAAGAATCTTTTAAAGTTTGGTTAAAATCTATGAAGGAGTTTTAGAGTAGTAGTGATTACAAAGTGTGACGCCGACTACGACACCGACAACGACGCAGACACAAGACGACAGAAGTGATCCCTATATGTCGCCCTGCTTATCAGCAGGCGACACAACAACAAAAAAATGTCAAATTCCCATAGGATCCAATGTTAAACTATGCCGAGCCACGGCTGCTATATTGGATAGCACTTGAAAAAAACAAACACAATTTTTTAAGAGGATCATCCAGGAACATTCCACTTAAGTTTGGTTTAAATTGGCCAAGCTTTTTCAGGAGTTGACGAAAATGTAAAATTCCCATATGTTCCAATGTTAAAACTATATCTAGCCATGGCAGACATATTGGCTGGGGCCCTGGCAAAACCGAACCAAATTTTTATACAGGAACATCCAAAGACCATTTCATTAAATTTTGACTAAAATTGGCTAATTGTTTTCAGAGGAAATGGGGAATATTTAAAAATTCAAAAGAGGCCTATGTTAAACTATGTTGAGCCACTGGAGCCATATTGGATGGCACCCCGGAAAACCGAACACAATGTTTAACTAGACGTAGATAGTGGAGCCCCACATATTCGTAAACTCAATGTCTGTTTTTGGATTCTAAAATACTGTGAGCACAGCTCACTAAATGATCCCCCCGCTCCTCCAAGTCCATGTCTTATTGTGGGAAACCCCAAAGTCAAGCAATAGAAACTGTAATGTAATTATCTGCCCTTGGAATAAAGCATGATGAATGATCTTCCTATATGCAAATCTACACATTGTGTTTAAGCTTCATGTAAAGTTTCATTGAAATCCTTTGAGCGGTGTAGGAGGAGATGCGCTTACAAGGTCTTACCATGTAAATCGGCAATCAGTAACTGTAAGTTGAAATATCTGCCCTTGGAATATAGCACAATGAATGATCTTCCTATATGCAATTTTACACATTGTGTCTAAGCTTCATGTAAAGTTTCATTGAAATTCTTTGGGCGGTGTAGGAGGAGATGAGTTACAAGGTATGTGGACAGACAGACGGACAGACAGACAGGGTGATTCCTATATACCCCCAACTATGTTTGCCGGGGGTATAAAAAGGACCATCCAAGGAATATTTCATTAAAGCTTGGTTAAAATTGACCCAGTGCAACTGCTTTCAGAGGAGTTGATGAAATTTTTAATTTTATGACTACCCTGGTGGATGCAAAGTGATAAGAAATGCAAAACAGCTGCAATTGTTTTAATGTCAAGCTTGCAAAATATTATTCAACCTTGTATTTAACAAAATGAAACACAAGCGTGTCTTTTTGTATTATCTAACCTGAAGAAATAGAAGCTCACTAAATTAGAATCATTTCCATGAGCAGTTGACAAGTTTGAACACTTAAAATTTTATACTTGTGTGCACATTTTGTATATAACATTGTAAAATTTAATGCCCAAGATACCTTTTGTCGTGGCATAAAGGCAGGTTGTTGACATATTCATTTTTGTTTTTTGGTCTTTAAAGACAATATTATTAGTTACACAGTGTCATATTAACCTAATACGGGAATGTATTGGGTCAATAAAATTCGTATCGGGCGAGGTGAAGCCGAGTCCGATACGCGTTTTATTGACCCGATAAATTCCTGCATTAGGTCAATAAGACACTGTGTAACGAATTTATCCTGATTAGATTCTTTGCTTCGACTTTGTGACTTTTGAAAAGCTTATTTTACAACGGCGTCAAGGGACGTAATCTGTATTGACCTAGTACGGGAATTTATTACGTCAAAGTCAACCAATCAAATTGCGAGAAATCACAGTTAATCAGGATAATGATTTTTGTATTTCATAAATATTTTAACATTTCTTGTGAGTCTTATACAGCTTCCTTTACAGAGTAGATCCTTGTATTGTTGAAAGTCATAATGTAAGCTGAACATGTTTAATTTTTTTCTGTTATTTAGCAGGTATGGCTGCCTCAGTGACAATAATGCTACATCCTTTATTTTTATATTGATCTAAATGATTGCTACTATCTCAGTAATTTACCTGTGATGATAATTCATACATTCCACTTATGCCTGTTATCTGTCTTTGGTTTTCTTTACCACTCTAAATAAACATTAAACATGAAACTACAAATTATACTAACTATATTTTCATCCTTGTAAAACAATAATCCAACTTAAAATTTCATACCTGTTAACCTTTTGAATGCTCAAAGAGGGAGATCTCCTACTTTCCAGCTTTTCAAAGAGGGAGATTCTGCGTGACGGCCTTTTGGCTTTTTGCAAAAAAAACTGAGGTGCTTCCTGAGCGCAGCATGTTGACAACAGAACAGTACGAATAAATATATTTCTAGCACTTCCTTGACACAATAATTTGTTTGACACAGTAATAGGGTTTGAGACAGTAATAGGTTTGACACAGTTATATAATTGACGCAATAATGTGTTTAACACCATAACATAGGCAAAATTAAAATTAGATGAAAAATCAAGATCTTATGTCATAATGATATAGCGGTATAAGAGGAATTGTATTCACAAGAGCAGATTGGTCACTTTTCAGTGCATATTCAAAGTTGAACTGGGCATAAATTCTGGAAAAAGTGTTGGAGCATAATTTTCTTTTCTTATACACTTCTGCACAGCATGTTCTTCTTACTTATAAAGTTTCATGAAATTCTGCTGAGCGGTATAAGAGGAGTTGTGTTCACAAGAGCAGATTAGTCACTTTTCAGTGCAAATTTTAAGTTGAACTGGGCATAACTTCTGGACAAAATGTTGGAACATAATTTCCTTTGGATATGCACTTCCTCACGTATCAAGTTTCATGAAATTCTGTTGAGCGGTATGAGAGGAGTTGCGTTCACAAAAAATAGGACGGACGGGTCAAAAACATTAAACCCTCCGCAACTTTGTTGCGTAGGGTATAAAATGTATGTCTCCCACGTGGGAGATTTCTCAAAGGGGAGATCGACCCAAATTTGGCCCTAAAGAGGGAGGGTTAAAAGCTATGTGAAAATCAACATGATTCACTAGATATACAGATGCGTAAATATATTATATAAGCATTCAGTACTTTTTTAAGCGTTTTCCCCAAGCATGAATAGCCTGGTAAAATGCCATGCCCTTTTTTGAAAGTATCATGTTGCCCCTTTCAATATCCCTTTTAAGTTATGTGGACATGCTAAAATGTCTCGCCAGTATATGGGGCTTTGACCCTATAAAGGTATGGACACAATAATTTTTTAATCTAAATATTCAGCAATCAGGACATTTAAACAAAACAAATCAATAGTAAGAAACTGGAAACATTATAAAGAAGGTCAGGTATTGTTGATCAGTTATGAAAACTTGACTGAAGTTAATGTACCATGAAAATGAGGTCAAGGACACAAGACACATTGTCATGTACTCCTTATAACGGCCGAGAAATAATACCTATGTCTGGCTTTTGCGACAAAGTTGTAGGCCAGACAAAAATGAAAATATCCAAAATGAAAGAAAACTCAATTTCTTATGAAAGGATGTATATTATGAGATGGAAATCTGCAAACTCAGTTATGACTGATCAAATACTACAGTTCAGTTCCCATTTTAGGACTATTGGAGTACCCTCGGCGTCCCCATCCGCGTGCGCATCTTAGTATGCAAATGCATCTAGGTGCGACCTACATCCACGCCAAAATTTGAGGTCAAATGACCCATATTTCATGGTCAAATGACTTCAGTTCAGTTTAGGGCCCGACCTGATTTTGGATACCATGTGGCCTAGGATCATGAAACTTGTTGTGGAGATGTATCTTAGGGAGTCTGTCAGCATCCAACCCAATTAAGGTCACTTTGACCTACATTTCATTCATCACTGACTTTGGTTAAGTTTTACGTCCGAGTTGATTTCTCCCATACAAGGTGGCTACCATCATGTAACTTGCTGTTCAGATGTATCTTGGGGAGTTTGTCAGCATCCAAACCAAATTAGGTCACTTTGACCTACATTTCATGCATCACTGACTTTGGTTAAGTTTTACGTCAGAGTTGATTTCGCCCATACAAGGTGGCCGTCCATCATGTAACATGCTGCATAGATGTATCTTAGGGAGTCTGTCAACATCCAACCCAAATTAGGTCACTTTGACCTACATTTCATGCATCACTGACTTTGGTTAAGTTTTATGTTCGAGTAGATTTCTCCCATACTAGGTGTCCAACCATCATGTAACTTGCCGTTCAGATGTATCTTGGGGAGTCTGCCATCCAAAATATGCCACTCAATGGATTTTATGATAAAACTTGACCACAAATTCAACTTATGGTCTAACAGCGGAATATGACATGCAGGGTATGAGGCCAACTTTGCAGACAGTGGCTGCACCTCCGGTTTATTATACATGTATGACTAAAAAAAATTTTCACCCAATTACAAAAATGTACCATGGGGTTTTTATTGTGATAGAAAGGACAAAAATGACCAGAAACACCTTTTTTCAGGGGTACATAAAATTTTCATTTTTTATTCATTTTTTATGGCAATTTTATATATTACTTGTGTCAAAAATGTTATTGTACGTAACATTTTATGTTGTCAAACACATTATTGTGTCAAGCAAGTATTAGATGCATATTTATTTGTAGGGGTCTGTTGTATCATGCTGCACTTACAAATCTACTGTTTTTCTTGCACAGAATGCTGGAACAAGCAGTAGATAAGTGTGCAATCTGAGGATCATTCTGTCAGCGGACAGATTTAATAACAACATAAGTTATAGATGGTACATTAAAGCAATTTTTACTTTTGTATATACATCGAAAATAAAGTGTTCTTCATTGCTTAGTTGGTATATTTCCTTGTCAAAGACTTTCTTACCTGTGATTGTGCTCGAAGTACATTATGTGCAAAATCCATGTCTTTCTCTAAGCTCTGTGTATATGCAATTTCAACTGGAACTTCATTGTTCTGAAAAAATCTCTTTTATTATTCAAAGTATTCCAACTATCAAATACAGATCATGTCACTCATTTCTTTTATTATAACATGCATATATCATGTGTACATGTATATGACAATAGACAATAGACAATATTTTATTTTCCAATTAAGGTCCCTCAAAGGGCAGGATCATTACAATGATTGGTTTACAGGATAAAAAAATAAACATATATAAAATACATAGTAAATAGTATAAGTTGAGTAAATGTCAGTCATCAGCTTGAACTTGTCTAGAATTATACCATTATATACTATAGCTTGATATACATACATATTAAAGTTGTAATGAAAAACGAGTCTATTATATAAAATGAAATCTAAAGATAATAAGTGAACAACAGTTCAGTCCTCCCTGTGGCCTAAGCATATATATAAGTGTTAATCATATATATGCTAAGGTCACCAGGGGACGATGCTTAAGGACTGCTGATGTTCATGAAAATATATAGATGTTGTCCATTAACAGTTCTCCCTGTGGCCAAAGCACACACACAAGGCATTTGTTATATGAATGCTAAGGCCACCAGGGGTCGATGCTTAAGAACTGCAATAAACAACAAGTTTAAAGTTCCTTATTAAGGTTACTCGGATTTCATGTGCTACATCATCATGCCTTGTTGGATCTACATACATGTACATGTATAAGGAATTTTGACACCTAATTATACAAGTATGTATTCAAAAAATGTCAACAAGTGGGACATCTTTGATTAATTATTTGTAAATGGTATTATTTTGAAATTAAGTGGCCAACATCCTTTTTACAAATGCAGTATAGATTAAGCATGAATTGAAAACTTTATAAGTGCTTATTTTGAATACACCAGATATGTTTTTTTTAATATAAATCAGATGTCAACATGTGTGAAAAATAATATTTCATCCTTTTAGGCCATTCTTACTTGAATAAGTAAAAAAATTGGAACTTCCTTGTTGCTGTCGGATTTGTAAGTTTTAAGCAATTTTAAGAGTAAATCTACTGTTTGATGGTCATTTATTTAAGTCATAGAAACAAGAATATTTGTATTATTTCCATAACATATACTCATGTACATGCATTTACCTCCAAAGTGGGAGAGCTATATGGTCCAATTTCTTCTATCACCTTTTTTCTACATTTTCTGCAAATACCTAAAAAAATATCAATAAGATAAATAACCAACAATTATATTTTATCTTACATGTCTTAAGAATTGCCTAGTTGCATATAGTAAATTACTTGGTATTGAACAGTTAACTCGAAATGTCTTTAAAACTGCCTTTTTTATTAAGATACAGGAAAAATGTATAATTTAAACACAAACCCTTTTGGACTCAATAGTTATTTAAACTGAGTATTGAGTCTTTCCGGAAGAGGTGGTTTGCTTGCTTGCTGTTTGTCATGTGAGACAAAATTACAAGAGTCGAGTGAATGAAAAATATGGATGCAATAGCTCAGGTCAAATAAAATAATATGTATGGTTCCAGTCATCCGACCGACCCTAAAACTTTTTTTCCAAAATAAAAAAAAATTTAAAGAAAAAACATCTGAGGCCAAAAATAAAATTATATTTGTTGGGCGTTTCCTACCGACCCAGTTCAAATGGCCCCTACTCAAATTATTTTATAACAATTTTTCAAATTTTTTTTTTTTTTTTAGATTTAACAAAAATGGCTTGTTCAGTAAAGTGTGAAATATAAAACAAGCTGCACTGCATAAAAGGAAAACATAATAGCATAATTATTTAGCATTAAAACCTTATAAAATCCTATTTTAAAGGCTCTATATGTTAGTCATTATTAATAAAGCTTATTATTCATCTTTGTCTTGCATTTAAAAAAAAAAGACCTACCGACCGACCAATAACCCTAAAGGGTGGGTACATGTAGGCAACACCCAACAAACATTTTTTTAACTATGGCCTGACCCCAAATTTTGGGATTTCCAGATTTAAAAAAAAACATTCTAGACCGGAACCGACAATTATCAACAGTATACACTAAGACACAATCAAAACATCACTTTGTTTGCTGCTTTCCATGATTAAGTCTAACCAAACAGGGGGAAATGAGAGACATCTTCTCCTTTGTGACTGTCAAGTCTCCCTACTCAAGCATGTGAAAAGGAGAAGTCATTTCTCCCTGTTCATTTAACAACAATTTCAATATTTTTGCAAACTTTTATATTAAAACTTCTCAAACATATCCCACAACTAAGTACCTACCTATACATTTCTCCCTGTAACAAATAAGGAGAAGCCACTTCTCCTTTACCACCTGGGGTGTGATGAATTTTGACAATTTCATGATACAATGTAACTTTTAAAAAAATTTTATTAAACAACAAGACCAGGAACAACATGTATTTCATGGCAGAAAGAATTAAGACTTACATTTATGCATTCAACCGATTGACCTATTAATTCAAAACTAATTTCATATTCCTTTTTTATGTATGATAAGCCAGTTGAATGGGGGTCAATGTAAGAAGAGAAGATCATATGGCATAAATGTATCGGAGACCACACTCCATCCACCCGACAGAACTCAATTAGGAAACTAGAGGTCTCCATAAGGTCAATATGTGCAAATTACATCACATACATATTTTATGACATCATAAAAATTTGTTTTATGGTATGATATTAACTTGGAAATTGAACAAATAGGAAGTTATGTCTGTTTGCTAAGATCAAGGATGAAGTTTGAAACTACTTTTTCCCTATCAGATAATACATGTACATATACTTCTAAGGTGCAGACCAATTGATTTAGAAGGGAGGCTTGGATTTTATAACCCCCCCCCCTCAAAGCAAAAAAACAAAACAAAAAACAAAAAAAACAAGATCTTGCCAACATTTGAAATGAAAAATATATTCTGGTCCATGTTCATTGAGAAAAACACATCCTTAAAAAAATTCTTACGTACATCTTAAGACTTTAAGAAGATGCATTGTCTGAACTGTCAAGCCAGTTTAGCCAGTGACAAAATTTCTGACCAAAATGCAAATCCCAACCCCTCCCAAATCAAATGGTCAATCGATAATGAACTACCAAATTGATAAAAAAAAAAGCTTATGCTTTTTGTAATTACCTGAACCTATTGCAACAACATTTCCCGTTGACTTCAAAAGGTGCTTGCTCATCTCCACATTTACAGATCTATCCAACTCTGGCTTTGCCTTTCCAGTGTGATCTGGGTGTGCACATGATACAGATTTCCTCTTCCAATATAGTCCTAAAGAATATCTGTGTTGCGGGCATACTGAATATTCCCCAAGTGAAAAGATACCGACCCGGTAACATATCAAGTGCCCCTCTGTCAAATCATCGCCGATTTTACTTAATTTGTGGGTTGCAAGATGACTTCTGATATCCTTTGTACATTTATGTATATGAACTAAGCTGTTTTCATTCGGATAGTAAGCAGAATGACCACAAGGTGATTGAGTAAATGATGAAAAGCTGCAATTCAAAGGACCCGCTTCTGCTTTGTCATCAGGGTCATCCATCTTACATATAGCAAATCTGTTTTTCAAACAGAAGAGTGACTAAATTTCGCCAAAAGGGAGGTAACTGAAAGTTCCAAATGTTGCCTTTTTTGTCACAGTATTATATTTTTAGATATGAAAAACCCAGAAGTTTTTCTTTTTTAAATGAAAATATATGTGTAATTCTTTCATTTCAGAGGAATAGTAATTTATTTCGCGCTTGGTTATAAGAAATATATGGTGTCAAAGGTGTACTAATTTACATAGGCAAAACAGGACATCCAAAAATCAAAATGTACCTGTAAAATAATGACCCCTCAAAACATGTTCATTAAAATTTCTAAATGTGTTTATTTTGATCATTTAAAGATTATTATAGTGTTTTTGTTTAAAATTTTAACATACAATGAATCACTATTTTACTATTCTGCCTGGTTATTACAAATAGCCGTACTTAATAAAAATAAATATAGCTTATAAATATTATTTAACAAAATATTGCAACTGAGTGTTATACTTAGGTTATCAGATAATCGTACACATACGACAGCGAAATTTCAGAGAGATCTCAGTGCACTATGATTTCAAACAGAAAAAAATATAATACAAGTATCATCGTATTACAGATTCTAAAGAGAAGCTATTATTATATTTTAATTTCATATGCTACACTGTGCTACTTTTGCTTACCACACAATAGGTGTTCTCACTTCAATACAAATGTGCTGAATTCTGAATGTAATAAACCAAACAGTTCATAAGCATGATATATATTTTCTCATAACTCAGTATGGAGTGTTTATGTTCGTGTTATACCACAGCATTTAGTTTTCACTCTTAATTGATTTATCTGTTTTTGGTGTTGGTAGCTATTCTGTTTGTGTACATATTTATCTCTTTCTTTTGTTTTTTCGTTAGCTCACCTGGCACAAAGGGCCATGAGCTATTGCCATCACTTGGCGTCCGTCGTCGGCGTCCGTCCGGCGTAAGCTTTTCACACTTCAACCTTCTCCTCAGAAACCACCAGGCCAAATGAAGCCAAAGTCGGCAGGAAGGTGTATTATTGGACGGTCCTCTATAAAACTTGTGTTCTTGGTTTGGATCATATATTCAGCATGGCCGCCTTGGCATATAATGGTTGGTTGTTGTTGGGGTTTATCGTCACTTTTAGCAATTTTTCAGCTATCTCGTGACTACCAGACTTACAGGGGGAGGAAAGCCCGGACAGCTAGCCAGCTGACCCAGTGAAACCCCCGACCTTGGGTAGTGTCTGGTGACTTTAACACATGACGCGGGGCCAGCAGGGCTCGAACCCGCGTCATTGTTAGGCTTGTGGTTATGAGTTAGCGACCTTAACCACTCGGCCACCTAGGCCCCTTGGCATATAATGTGTTTTGATTGAATTAAATTTCAAAGATCTTCTTGTAAGAAACTACACAGCCTATGGAATTGTTTCATGGTGTGAATGATCCTCGGCAGGTCCTCTACCAAAATTGTGTTCGTTGTGCCAGTACGAAACCCAAGATAGCCGCCATCGCGGGACAAAGTTTAACATTGAACCCTATGGGAAATACACTTCAAGATCTTCTTGGAAATGACTATGACATTTGAAGGGAAACATATCCATAAATGTTCATTGGAAAGTCCTTTACGAAATTTGTGTTCCTGGTACCAATCGAAATCCAAGATGGCTGCCACCGCGGGACAAATTTTAACATTTGACCCTATGTGAAATACACTTAGAATTTTCTTCTTGGTAACGACTGACAGTTGAAGCTAAACATACCTATTAATGTTCATTGATAGGTCCTTAACAAACTTGTGTTTGTGGTGCCAGTCCGAAATCCAAGATGGCCGCCACCGCGGGACAAAGTATAACATTGGACCCTCTGGAAATACACTTGAAGATCTTCTTCTTGGAAATGACTATGACGGTTGAAGGGAAACATATCCATAAATGTTCATTAAATGGTCCTAATAAAATTTGTGTTCGTAGTGCCATCCGAAATCCAAGATGGCTGCCACCGCGGAACAACTTTAACATTGGACCCTTTTAGTAAAGTTCATTTCAAAGTAACATTTGACCCTATGTGAAATACACTTACAATTTTCTTCTTGGAAAAGACTATGACAATTGAAGCTAAACATACCTATTAATGTTCATTGATAGGTTCTTAACAAACTTGTGTTCCTGGTGCTAATCGAAATCCAAGATGGCCGCCACCGCTAGACAAAGTTTTTCATTGGACCCTATGGGAAATACACTTGAAGATCTTCTTCTTGGAAACGACTATGACAGCTGAAGCTAAGCATATCCATTAATGTTCATTGAAAGATCCTTAACAAAATCTGTGTTCGTGATGCCAATCCGAAATCCAAGATGGCCGCAACCGCGTGACAAAGTTTAACATTGGACCATAGGAAATACACTTGAAGATCTTCTTCTTAGAAACGACTATGACAGTTGAAGCTAAACATATCCATAAATGTTCATTAAATGGTCCTAAACAAAATTTGTGTTCGTAGTGTCATCCGAAATCCAAGATGGCTGCCACCGCTGAACAGCTTTAACATTAGACCCTATAGGAAATACCTTTGAAGTTCTTTATGGAAATGACAATGACAGTTGGAGCTAAACATATCTATAAATTTTCATTAGAAGGTCCTTTATCAAAATTGTGTTCGTGGTGCCAATCTGAAATCCAAAATGGACGCCACTGCGGGACAAAGTTTACATTACACCCTATGGGAAATACACTTTAAGATCTTGATTTTCTTGGAAAGAACTATGACAGTTGACGCTAAAC
>JAOXYJ010016353.1:0-12685 GCA_028566555.1 Lithophaga nigra
AAACAGACTAACCGTATCACATTTGTGTCAAAAATGTGTCCATATCCATACACTTACCTCCGAGGTCTCTTTACGACTGATAGTCCATGGGATAAACCGTACCTGCCATTTTTAACAATAAGATCCTTCCACGAGATAGGCCGCAATGCTATGAAACAAATACATGTACATGGATAAGTATAATCATCATGACATAGGCGAGGCTAAATATGCCAAGATGATCAACATTCAACAAAGTTATCGTCCATTCAGTAAAGTTTAATATTTAACATTATTTAAGAAGTCGGAATTTCATAAAGTATTGAAATCGTTACTTTCTTATAAAGACTCAGTTGTATCACTTCCGAAATTCTAGTAAGACACCCTCTCCTACTGGAACAGTGAATAAATATTATCGTGCATAGAAAGTTTTGATCAGGTATGACAATTGCAATTCAGAAAAGCGTTGTATGAACATTCATTGTATGGACTACAATAGGACCATGATACTCAGGACCTTTCCGATTAATGATAAAATGAAATGTTGAGACATTGTCGTTTACAACAATGCTAATCGTCATACATTGCTGAGAAAAATAAATGCATTGGCCAAGGAACATAACTGTCGCACGGAGAATCAATGTACAACAAAGAAAAAAGTACTTTGAATTCATTATTATTCGCAGTATATCAATTTTCGTGGATTTTGTGGGAACAGACAAACCACGGAATCAAGTGTTCGACGAAGAGCACATTTTTGGTTACTTTGTTGAAAGAAAAAAATAAAACCACAAAATTAAGTACCCTCGAAACTATTTTTTCTGGAACAACGACAATTGATACCCATGAAAATAGATGAGTTCCTCCGAAAGAATAAAAAATAAAACAATACATAAAAATAGACGATGATATGAACGTAAATTATAATAGGAAATAGTTCAAGGGTAAAACCCTAAAATTTGTCAAAACTACAACTTATATATATAAATAACAAATGATTAAGAATAATAATTTAGAATATTATTATATACAAAAATAGTATTTTTCGCCATGTGACTTTACTATCGACGTCACAAGACATCACAGTTCTCCATTGCTGAGTGAAACTCTAGGTTTTTAAGCAAATTTTCGTGTAGTATGATGATGTTTTTCTTTTGAAAAACGTTGGCTGTTTTATTTTGAGTGCGGCAAATCTTTTCTAATAGAAAACGAGCTTTAAAATTGTTTTAAAATGGCCTAGTTTTGGTAAAATTGTAATTTGAACTTACTTTTGAAGGTCGATTTCACTATGACATATGAGCAAAATGTTAAAAATGTTTTTGATTGCTAAAAGGTTATGTCCATTGAAGTCAAAAACATATACCTTGTTGAAATATTACATACTTTCTTTCTAGGGCCAATATTCACCCTTCGTTGCCCTATTCACTTACGTTACGAAAAACGGAATCAAACCCCACATGTACATGCAGATCCGGAAGTCTATTGACATAATAAGTTGGCGTCCATTTTACTTTACCCGAGTATTATTTCTCGTTATAATGGCATATGCAAATCGACACTTCGAGAGAATAAAATAAATTTAACGCATACTTCAAAACAAATTGCCGTTATTTTCCTTTTAGACGGGAGTTAATGGTACTGGAGTCAGATAATCGGTTACAATATGTCGGAAATGCAGAAATAAAAATAAAAATGACAGTTTAAAAATTGATTCTCGAATACGGTTAGCAACGAAGATACTGTGTTATGTTCAAAAATGGATAACGATAAAAAATTCTTTGCAGGAAGTGCGAATTTTATTGTTATATTACGTAATATTGGTTCTACTTCGGCAGTTGTCATGAATTGTTACAACGGATTGAAGATCACAAAATATTTCGAAAACTGCCACACCATTACATTACTAAAGTCGGTTGGTTTTCCCTGCACTGGTAAATCTGATCATTAAGATATGGGTGAAAATTGCTGGAAGTCGCATTAAGCAACTATCAAAGACAAATAAACCAATCCAACACATTGTTATTAAAAGCCTTATTTAAAACAGAGTAGAGTAGTGTGAATTGTTTCGTCTTGCCTCTGCTACCAAACACAATATAACTATTTTTTGGCGTCCAAAAGCTTCACTGCAGAAGTTGGCATGGAAGCCCATTTTTTACGAAACTGTAGTAGCCATCTTGCTAAAGTATCTCCACTTATGTCTGTAACTTTAAAGATGAAACCACCACAGGGTTTATAACATCCAGACAAAGTATATCGTCAGGTATACATTTGTAAACCTATCGACAGAATAGAACAAGTAGCCGGTACCTGTAGAAAGTGAACTGGTTTCTGTGTACAATTAGCTGCTGATCCCTGTCTAAAATGAACGCATATCTGTGTCAATTTGTATTCTGCAAGCTTATATCGTTTTGAGTCATTCTTCTGTTTTCTTTGTATGATCTTCTTCATATTATTAAACTGTATATAAATCTCGAGTTAAATTCATTTGGGTTCAGCGTTTAGAATTATTCAAAAAATGTTTCCATGCAAGAAGGACACTGACCTACCTACATTATCCGAGCACTAATTAGCAACTGACAAAACTTTACAAATTGAAATAGATCTATTCAATGGAGAAATTATTGGTCTCGAGAAAGTAATTAGGGCTATAAGCATTGGGAATGCTTCAAATAATTTGAATGCTATATATTTGCAGATGTGTGACTTCTGTTGTTTTGTTCAATTCTTAATATAGACTCATTATTATCCATGTATTATGTGTTCAGTGCATTGTATTTACTGACCGTTCTACCGTTTTGTTTTGCGACTTTTTAATGGTTTTATACACAGGGCAATACAATGGGTATAACATGTGGAGCACGACGTACTTTACTTTTCGCCGCACCTGATGTTTCTTCTTGTTCTTGTGTAAATTCGTATTGTCGTAGCTTTACTTTTATATTTTATCCATATTTGGTTCATGAATAATGTTTACATGTGTATGTTCGATGCTTTGTTATCCCTTCGGAACACCGTTGCAGCGGGAACATGTTAGTACGACTGTCCGTATGTCCGTTCTTCGAACCGTCTGTAACACTCTTGTGGACATAATAGATTGCAAGTCTTTTAGGATATACCCACTAGTTTAATATGAAGATGGCATAAAACCAATTAATTTTCAAGGTTACAGGTCAAGGTCACAGCATTACATAATAGAATAAACTGTTAATTGCGAGGGGATGCTCCATTTTGCGGTGGAGACAATGGTCTTATCTAGTTCTCTGGATGTAAGGGTTCATAAACTCTGTTTCTATCTGTTGCGAGAAATGGGTTATAAAGAATTCTCCGGATCATTTTTTGTGCGGTTATTGTTGTTATTAATAACTTCTGGTATCAGCAGCCGTAACATAGGAAACGTGAGTATCATCTGTACCTCTTACAATTTAACATTGAATCATTTCAGGTTGTAAAATATACTTTTTATTCCTTTATCTGTTTACTTAGGTAAGAAGAAAGCACGAATGATCCTGAAGTTCAGATTTGTTTGTTTTGCTTTAAATATTGTTTATTTTAGAATCATAGAAGTGCAGTCTAAGAATTAAAATTGTCTGTTGTCTAGACTCAACAGACAAACACGCTTGTGATACATAATTGTTGTGTGATTTTTTAAAGGTACAGGGCTATGCCTTCATTACACAAATATTTCAAAAATCCAAATAAATCGAACAAAATAAATATGTTAACTTAATTTACGTGAAAATGTACTTTTTGTAGAACAGAGAGGTTACAACAAAATAGAAGCAATAAAATTATGTTAATTTACCACTGACGACGTGATAACTGTACTTGCATGTCATTATAAAATAAAAGCTGATAATGAGAAACGATTCATTAAAATCAATTTCAGTTTATCTAATATGTAACAAAATAATAGTAATAATGATAATAAGTTACTAATTTATAAAAAAAAAGACGAGATATTTAGTACTATTTGTCTATTTGTATATATAGTTTTAGCAAATCTGCCTTATCTGATATATATGCTATGTAATATAAGAGATAGAACGCACGCGATATATATGGTTTTAATATTTGTTCTATCCGTCTAATTGAAAAAAAGAGCCCTGAAGTGATGTACTAGGAGAAAGTCTCCACTGCTATACCATTATAATGATTGGAACGTTTTGCTACAATTGCTGTTTGATTGGAGTTTTACTTCCTTTTAACAATATTATTAGTACAACCTTTGGAATGTATTTTCATTGCAAATATAATCAGTCAACATTATGCCCGTGCTGACACTGACGGCCTTGACCTTGATCTGTCTCCACTGAAATTGAAAAAGCCTTATATAAATATGGAACTTCATAAGTCCCAATGAAAACATTTTATGATTTTAAAAAATAACTGTTGAAGTCGCGACATCATTAAATACTAGAACAGATAAAATGAATGAAGTGAAATCAATAGTTGTTTATTTGCAGCTTTCAACCGAATATTTCTTCAGCTAAAGCTCGTTATTATAATTTAAATAGAAGTGTAAGCTTCATAAACCATAATCTACCTTCTACAACGAAATTGGATTTCAGTAGGGCCAAAAGAAGGAAAATCAATATTACATTCATTTTTGTCCTTGTATGTTCACATTTTTTTTGTCTTACGCTAAGAAATATCAAAGGAGTAGGGCCTCAAAGGGCACATTTCATCCCTAAAAATCAGTATCTTGCATCACACCATGGCAGATGTTTTTGACGTCTTAAGACACCAACTTTCAGCACTTATGAGCATATTTTTCACTTGTCATAGAAAAATGACCTTCAAAAGTAAGGGTAAATTACGATTGTACTCCAAAACAGGCAATTTTCAAGCAATTTTGGACTCCATTTTCTACTGGAAAACATTGGCCACACCCTTCGACAAAATATATTTGATGATAAAAAAGATGCATTTCGATGAGACAAACATTTTTAACAATAATAATTTTGGTCGAGGAATGTGGCCAACGTTTTCCCGAAGAAAACTGTAAAAATATGCAAAATGTGATAAAAACCTAGATTTTTTCTCAGTTACACAGAATTGTGACGTCATTGTGTCGTTGAAAAGTATGTTTTTTGTTTTTAATATCATCTAAAATGAATATTTCCAGTCATTTGTTATGTATTTATCTATATCCAAATTTTACCAAATTTTAGGGCAATTTAAGACCCTTTGTGTACCTACTTCTTTTATAGGTTAACTATAACAGGAATGAGAAGAGCTACATTGTAATTGTTCTGTTTCCTTGTTTTATTGTAATAGATTACATGTAGTTATGCTATTTGATTATGTAACCAAACGAATATATCACACCTTGTGCGAAATACATGTTACCGTTAAATTTGACACAATGTAAGACATTAGAACGCAGTATGATATTTAACTAGAAAAATATCAGTTCACATTACATTTCAACATGCAATACGATACTTTCTTTAATTTTCCTTGTCTCTGTAGTTTAGATAGTGATTTATGTTTGATTATCACGGTTATGTTTTAAATTTGTTTGTCTCTGATTATTACCCTGCAAATAATATGAAACACGATAACCTACGATCTTAATTTTATCTCGTCTGCTGAATTAATTTGTCAAATGATTTTGTTGAGATTTAATAAATCTGGTGGTTTTTGGCTGGGTCTTCTCGGAATACGTTTTTGATATTGAGCATATAATTGAATGAAATGAATTTTCAAACTAGTCAACAAAAATTAATCTACACCCTTAGCCTACAGAGAGACAAACTATCATAAAAGTTAAGAAAAGAGTATATAATTTGCCATTTAATCAGTCATGAAAAGGGTATTGTTTTCGCATTTTTCACGATAAGCATAGGCAGCCCGGAAACTTAAAATTTAGGTAATCGCTCCCCATGGACATCAAAGTTGAAACACTGAAAAAAATACAAATTTGAATGCATTAGATGTATATTTCATGAAATCAAAATGAACAAAATGAATAAAATAAGTATATTCATGCCGGTTGATTTAATGTATATGAAGATTTACTTTACTAGAATGGAAAGGTTACAACAGAACATAAAAATTACAATTTAATTAGGTCCAGTTGCCACTGATGGCCTGATAAGTGTGCATGCATGTCATTACAATAATGATTATAAAAAGATTAATCAGAATTAATTCAGTTCAACTTATGTATTACGAAGAAATAATAAGTCATAACATTTAAATAGGAAGAGATATTCGGTACTGTTTCTTTTGTGTACTTACACGTGATTATAGTAAATCTACCTTTCCATGATTGATTGATTGTTTGTTTGTTTAACGTCCAGCATCGATTTTATATGCATATTCAGGACGAGAATAAGTTAACAATATTTCAATTGGTAGGATCTGAAAAGTGGGTCGACCGGAAGAAGGGCGGGTAATTTTGACTGCCAATGAAAAATGAGGGCGTATTGGGTAGGGCCAGACATTTAGCCTAACAACACGTCACCTATGGACCCCTCCAAAGAGTTGTTGCCAAAAGGTTCTTTAACGTGCAAAGAGCGTGGCATTCTCCCAATACGTGCCCTAAATTTAACGTCCCAAATCAGGCTGGACGTGACTGCATATTTATACATCAACGGACGCCCCCTCAGCACGGGTCTTACTGCCGGACGGAAGAGGTCCAGGTAGCCATACTTCTGTACCCCAGGTACCCTTGGGGTGAGTCTGCCTTTCCAAAGAAAATAGATATGCTATTAAGTTATATAATAAAATATAAGGTATCTATGCCTGCTTAAAAATATATCTGGATTTAAAGTTTCTTCTATCTGTTTAAATGGCCCATTAATTTACATACCTGGAATAGTCTTTACAAACACAATTCATGCTTATGATATTCGAATGCTTAGAAAGTTTTTCTAACTCTTTACCACTAAATGTTCTGTAGTTGGTATTAAATCTTTAGCAATATTTCAGTTTTATCGCGACAGATGTAGAAGAAATAACATAAAAATAAACAAAAATAACATAATCATCTACGATCATAATTTTTTTTATCTCGCATGATAAATGATTTTGATGAAATTTTCATTAACAAGATGTTTTTTTGGCTGGGTTGTCTCGGAACAACTTTTTTTATACAGCTGAATAAAATGAATTTTTGGACTAATTAAGTGAATAACAAAATTTACTTATATCATCAACCTGAAAGAGAGACAAAATATCATTAATGTTATCAAAAAGGGATTAATTTGCCATGTTCAGTCATAAACAGGTGTTGTTTTTATATTTTTCTCGTTCTGAGCAGGGTCTGTTTTGGCATAGGTAATCGACACACTTATATTCAAAATTCAGGCAACCCCCCCTAGGAACATCAATGTAAAAATTAAAAAACAAATATATAAATTTGCATAAATTGGATGTATATTTCAAAAATCAAAATTGAGCGAAATGAACAAACATGCAGGTTCATTTCATTTATATGAAGATGTACTTTACTAGAACAGAAAGGTTACAATAGAACATAAAGTAACAATTAAGTTAGGTCAAGTTACCATTGATGGCCTGATAAATGTGTATGCTTGTCATTACAATAATGAAAATAAAGACAAAAATTATTAAAATCAATTCATTTCAACAGATATGTAATGAAGAAATAATAAAATTCGACGAGATGTTCGGTACTGTTTCTATTGTTTACTTACATTTGATTATAGGAAATCTGCGTTTCCAGTCAAAACACATGTGATTATAGTAAGTCAAAACAGATATACCTTTAAATTATGTATTAAAATATAGGCATGCTTACAGGCAATACATCTGAATGTCTTGATTCTTCTATCTATCTGGAAGAAATGGGTAATTTTCGTACCAGTATGCAATCTTCGCTCCTTTATTGTTACGAATGCGATTCATGCTTATAATCATTCTAATGCTTATTCGAAATATTTACCAAGTATTGTTCCTTGATTGGTATTAAACTTCACTTTCAGCAATATTTAAGTATTTTTGCCGAAGACCTATTAGAAACTTTTTTAACGTAACGTCTGTGCTGTCACTTACAACCACGATGCATTCCGCATGGATTTCTTTTCACTTGAAACAATATTGCCAACAACATAGAGATGAAAAATATAAGTACATTGATCAAGGAAAGTGACTGTCATGTCGAGTATGAAAGGTAAAATAGAAAAAGTAATAACAAAAGAGTAAAGCTAAGACGATAATATGAAAGCTGATTATGATCGAGAGATAATCTAAATATTATATCACACGACAAAATGAAATAACCATACGACGATCGGGCCCCTGATGTTCTGCCGGTGACTATCGAAAAATTAATTGGCATTCATTTCACATAAGTCGAGTTTTATTTCTTATTCATTTCTCGTTATAATGACAGATGCAATTCAACACTTCCAGAAAATAAACCAAGTTTAACATGCATCTCAAATATTTTCCTTTTAGCCCGGAGTTAATGGGAATGGAGACAGATAATCGGTTACAATATGTCGGAAACGCTGAAATAAAAATGACATTTCGAAGATTGATTCATGCTTTTAGCTTACAAGAGAAATGGTGTTTTGTTTAGAAAATCTGCAGAAAGTAAGCGATTGAGATTTGTCATCAGGAAATGCGACTGTTTTATTTATAGATTACGTAATATTGCAATTCAGTTTGATAGTCATCATGATTAATTTTGGATAGAAGTTCAAATTTAAAAACTATGTGAAGAATGATACACATTTCATTAAGTGCAATTGGTCGTTGAATTACAGTGATCATTAAAAACACTAATATTAACAGCAAACTTTATAAACTGAACTAAATGTAACCAATTATAGTTGTCCAAAACCATCTCATGGGAATTCCATTGTACGCATAGAATCTTGGTGTTCATAAAAATCGAACTAGCTGAAGTACATCTACATTTATACCTTTAACTGTCAAGATAAAAAATTTTGTAAAATGCATAATATTTTATGTTTTGATTTTTGTGCTCCCGATGTTTTTATATTTTTAGCCACGAACGTACCTGATGAAGGTTAATCCAGAAAAGCGCTTCGCACGCAGTAAAATTGGTACCTGTGTTTTTAAACTATACAAAGCCTGTCGTATAAAAATACTGGAAAGAACAGGAATACATTCTTTAACCTAGTTATTGCCTTGTCAGTAGAAAGAAAGGATTACAGACACAGTGTTCAATCAGCTGGTGTCTGTTGCAGTTCACTGGACTAGGTCACTATGTGCAACGAACTTATTTCAATGCACATTTTTGTTCGTCAATATTATATTGTTCCCGGAATTTTTTTTCCATTTTCTTTACTCGCTGTTCTTCATATACATACCTATATTTTAATCTTAATTCCATTTCGTTTCAATATTTCGTATTAATGCAACAAAGGTTTCCGTGTGCGAAGAACACTGACCTATGTTACATATACACTAATTACCAAGTGTCCATTACAAATTGAAATAGATCTGTTCATTTCTGTACCAATAATTGGTCTCAGGAATAGTAATGAGGGCAATAAGTATTAGAAATGCTTCCAATAATTTAAATGCCTTTATCATATTAGCAGATATCATAATGATGGTGATTTCCGTTGTATTGTTCAATTGGCAATTTAGACTCATTATATTCATTTATTTCCCTGTATGGCAGTTGTTACACGTTTTCCCTACCTAATCTGTTTCAAGAATAGTAACTAGGGCAATAACTGTAGTGGTGCATCGCTTTTTGTACTGGTATATTTATACATGTCATAATTATGGTGATTTTTACATTATTGTTTTATTGCTATTGTATATTAATTATATCAATTTTTTATGCTGGTTAATTATATGTAAATTTTCCATTTAACTCTAAATTATGATATTGGTTTACAAAACGTTTGCATTTCGATCTAACACCCCTGAACTCCGATCTATCACATGACAGAGGTAAACACTGTTCATGCATCAATGAACAGAGCGTAACAAATTTCATATTGCAGACATTTCGGTGATTCTCCATATGGTAAAACATTCAAAAATATTATAAACATATTTGAGAGGTTGTTATAGCATATTGGTGTCCCTTGAACTTCATTTCAAGGAAACAAGCACACTCGCGAAATAACAATATGCATTATCATCCCCTCACATATGTATTATTTATATAATATTTACCAAGAAACCAGTTCTGTTGAATTCTAAGGTGATTTGGGTATGAGTTGTTTTTTTGTCAGATATACAAATGTAATTGGTTTAAGGAATGACAGGTTCGACTTTTCCTCAGTTTTTTTTTAGAGTACCGGATGTTCTGCGGGGCCACAGTCTACGATTCCTATAGCGGAACATGGCATTAATCCAAACAAACCCGTTTTCAAAGATCACATTGTAATGTATTTCTCTGACGAACCATATCACGCTTACTTACAAACGTACACAAGACGATATTAAAATATTATAGTTAATTTAATTAGTTATGTAATTTTTAAAATACAGATATGAATGCATTAGATGTGAACTTCAAGAGAATGGACATTTCCCAATTAACTGAAAATAAGTATGAGTAAGAACGTTCACGCAGGTTAATTCAATATAAAATAAAGAATGTACTTTTTTCTAGAACAAAAAGGTTGTAACAGAACAAAAAAGCTACAAATAAAATTAGGTCAAGTTACCATTGATGATCCGATAATACGATAACAGCTGATAATCAGAAAAGATTGATTTGATAGTCATTATCAGTTTATCTAACATGTAACAAAGAGATGATAGGTCGCTACTTTATAAAGGGAACAAGATATTATGTACTCTTTCTGTTGTATAGAAAGTCGTCCTTTCCCACTGAAATAAATATGCTATTTCATGGTAAAAACGAAGAAATAAGTATTCACGCAATGTATGTGGGTTTAATCCTTTTGCTATCTGTCTCAATGAAATGCGCCATTGAGTTACGCAACCGGATGTATTTACCGCTTTAATAATTACATTATGTGTAAGTTTCATCCGATCTTCAAATTTGACTGCTACAAGAGCGTGATTTTCATTTGATGCTTTATTGATTAATGAATCTCAAACTTTAAATAAAACGTCTACTGTCCATTACTGCCTTTGTGACGTTGAAACAAAATGCTCTGACGGCGTAATATTTTTATAGTGTAGTTTCTCAGAAATTATTAATATGAAGTAATTTTCAAAGTTGTAAACGTTTAAATGTATTGAATGTATCTTTGTAGTTTCATAGTTCCGCGCGTCATAAAAAATGGTTTTGATCATCGCTTGTACACCCCAATGAAACTACAAAAGATACCTTCAGTTCTTAAATGATACGCACGCGATTCATGCTTATATCATTCTAACGCCAGGAATGTGTTGCAGAATATTTGACATCAATAACTGTGCGTTTTGGCTAGCGTTTAACTTTACTGAGAGCTGTATTTGAGCTTTATCGCAAAGTACCTATAAATCTGTAACTAACAGAATTAGATCTCCGATGCAGATAAAATTATTAGTTGTAATTTTTATGCTCACACCGACATATTTGAGACCTTCCGAATGGAACTGTTTTCACTAAAATTCAGATATTTTCTATGCACTACTTCCTAAACTCCGATACAAATTATGTGAAAATTTTCACACTGAGTTAAATGAAACCAAAAGCTTTTCTCTAAAGTTTGGATTGTGATTTGTTTTTGATTATCCCAGTTGTCATTCAATATTTTGTCGCTGTGATTATTATACTTTGTGACAACAACACGAGCAGTCCTTTAAAACTGGTCTGCTAAATTCATTTTGAGACAAAGCAGAGCGAAGCAAACAAAATGGGGTAGTAAATGTATAAATTGAAGGAAGATTTGCTATCAAGGGATGTAAGAAAATATTTTGTTTGGTACTGTTAATTTACCAAGGTAATAACAGTGACATAATAAAGTTCGTCGACTCCGTATAAAATGTTTGCTTACAATAAATAAGGCAACCAATTTTCCGGAGTTAAGTCAATAATCTGAGCATAGGATGATTTTAAAACATTTTTATTCGGTGGAAAATGAGGAAAATTAGTTAAATTTCAGAATCAAGAGATGTTAAATTAAATAAGGAAACATTTCAACCTTCCAATCAAACCAAATTTGTTTATCCAATTAGTTGTCTGATGATACAAACAGATAATCCAAAAGTTTATTACAGCAGAAGGCCAGATAACACTTTAAATAACTATTTTCTTGTAAAAAATTTAAATCTGATATTAGATTCATCGTTGATAGTTTCAGAGATTATTTGCGTTGAAACGAACTTGATTGTGAGGGATTTATTTTGTTAAGAAAAAACTTAATTTGTGATCAAATTTTGAACATAGGTGAAATTAAATGCCTGTTCATAAAGTAACGATCACAAAGCGACGGTAAATCCTTCGGGAATACAGTGAGCTCTAGGCAACATTTGGATGGTATCAAATTTTAGGGAACTAAGGAGTATCTCCCTCATGCATAGCTCTATTCTTAGCTGGTTTTTGGCTTTAACGTTTTAGTCATTTTGGCTTCTGCTTTACAAACTTTTCGATGTTGTTTTGGTTTTCTATATTTTTAGGCCTCGAACACAACTGATGAGACATTGTTTGTCGAAATGCGCATATTGTGCCCTAAATTTGGTATCATAGATTGTTATTATCTGTTAACTAAGACATTTTAATATCTATCACTCTAAGATACAAAAAAGAGTAGTATACCGAAATTCCAGACTCATAAAATCCTGAGGAATA
>JAOXYJ010016457.1:0-12682 GCA_028566555.1 Lithophaga nigra
AGGGGAACATATTTTTTCTTCAATGGGATACCTCAGAGCTTCCAAAAATCATGGGGGGGTAGAGATGTGTGTGGGGGGGGTGCACGGGGGGTTATCGTAGCCCGCGAATTATTACACAGTCCATGGTCTCTTGGACAATAACAGATAGAAGAGACCATGATCCCTATTACAGTTTACACAGTCCATGGTCTCTTGGACAATAACAGATAGAAGAGACCATAATCCCTATTATAGTTTACACAGTGATTGGTCTCTTGGAGAATAACAAAAAATATGACCATGAACCCTATTATAGTTTGCACAGTCCATGGTCTCCTGGACAATAACAGATAGAAGAGACCATGCCCCTAATTACAGTTTGCAGAGTCCATGGTCTCTTGGACAATAACAGAGAGAAGAGACCATGACCACTATTACAGTTTACACAGTTCTTGGTCTCTTGGACAATAACAAATAGAAGAGAGCATGGCCCCTATTACAGTTTACACAGTCCATGGCCTCTTGGACGATAACAGATAGAAGAGACCATGACGCCTTTTACAGTTTACACAGTTAATAGTCTCTTAGACAATATCATATAGAAGAGACCATGACCCCTATTACAATTTACAGAGTCTTTGATTACTTGGACATAACAGATAGAAGAGATAATGACCCCCATTACAGTTTATACAGTCCATGTCTCCTGGACAATAACAGAGAGAAGAGACCACGACCCCTTATACAGTTTACACAGTCCATGGTCTCTTGGACAGTAACAGAAAGAAGAAACCATGACCACAATTACAGTTTACACAGTTCTTGGTCTCTTGAACAATAACAGATAGAAGAGACCATGACCCGTATTACAGTTTACACAGTCCATGGTCTTTTGGATAATAACAAATAGAACTGTTATTCTCTTCTATCTGTTATTGTCCAAAAGTCCACGGACTGTGTAAACTGTATTAGAGATCATGGTCTCTTCTATCTGTTATTGTCTAAGAGACCAAGAACTGTGTGAACTGTAATAGAGGTCATGGCCTCTTCTTTCTGTTATTGTCCAAAATACCATCGACTGTGCATACAGTAAAAGGCGCCATGATGTTTTCGATCCGTTACTGTCCAGGAGACCATGGACTGTGTAAACTGTAATAGGGGCCATGGTCTCTCCTATCTGCTATTGTCCAAGAGACTATAGACTGTGTAAACTGTAATGAGGGTCATGGTGTCTTCTTTCTGTTATTGTCCCAAAGACCATAGACTGTGGAAACTGTAAAAGGGGTCATGGTCTCTTCTATCTGTTACTGTCCAAGAGACCATAGACTGTGCAAACTGTAATAAAGGTCAAGGTCAATTCTATTTTTTATTGTCCAAGAGACTATTGATTGTGCAAAGTATAATAGGGTTCATGGTCTCTTCCAACTTTTATTGTCCAAGAGACCATGGACTGTGTAAACTGTTATAGGGGCCATGGTCTCTTGTATCTGTTATAGTCCAAGAGATTACGGACTGTGTAAACTGTAATAGGGGCCATTTTCTCTTCTTTCTCTTATTGTCCAAGAGATCATTGACTGTGTAAGGTGTAATAAAGGTCAAGGTGTCTTCTATCTGTTATTGTACAAGAGACCATTGGCCGTGTAAACTGTTTTTAGGGTTATGGTCCCTTGTATATGTTATAGTCCAAGAGACCATAGACTTTGTAAACTATAATAGGGGCCATGGTCTCTTTCATCTGTAATCGCCCAAGAGAACATGGACTGTGTAAACTGTGATAGGGGGTCATGGTCTCTTCTATCTGTTATTGCTCAAGAGACCATTGATTGTGTAAACTGTACTAGGAGTCATGGTCTCTTCTGTTATTTTCCAAGAGACCATGGACTGTGTAAACTGCTTTTAGAGTTATGGTCTCTTCTTTCTGTTATTGTCCAAGAGACCATCGACTGTTTCAACTGTAATAGGGTCCATGATCTCTTTTTATCTGTTGTTGTCCAAGAGAACAAGGACTGTGTATACTGTAATAGGGGTCATGGTCTCTTCTAACTGTTATTTTCCAAGAGACCATGGACTGTGTAAACAGTATTAAGGGTCAAGGTTTCTTCCATTTGTTTTTGTCCAAAAGACCATGGCCTGGAAACTGTTATGGGGTTATGGCCTTTTCTATTTGTTATTGTTCAAGAAGGCTTGGACTGTGAAAACTGTATATGGCGTCAGGGTCTCTTTTATCTGTTATTGTCCAAGAGAACACGGGCTGTGTAAACTGTTATAGGGGCCATGGTCTCTCCTATCTGTTATTGCCCAGGACACCATGGACTGTGTAAACTGTATAAGGGCTTATGGTATCTTCTATCTGTTAGTGTCCAAAAGTCCATCGACTGTGTAAACTGTATTTGAGACCACGGTCTCTTCTATCTGTAATTGTCCAAGAGACCAATGACTGTATTAACTATAACAGAGGCTATGATATCTTCTGTCTGTTATTGCCCAAGTTACCATGGACTGTGTAAACTATATAGGGGCTGATGGTCTCTTCTATCTGTTATTGTCCAGGAGACCATAGACTGTGTAAACTGTAATAAGGGTCATGGTGTCTTCTTTCTGTTATTGTCCAAGAGACCATAGACTGTGGAAACTGTAAAAGGGTCATGGTCTGTTCTATCTGTTATTGTCCAAGAGACCATAGACTGTGTAAACTGTAAAACGAGTCATGGTCTCTTCTATCTGTTATTGTCCATGAGACAATAGACTGTGTAAACTGTAATAGCAGTCATGGTCTCTTCTATCTTTTATTGTCCAAGAGACCATGGACTGTGTAAACTGTAATAGGGGCCATGGAGTCTTCTTTCTGTTATTTCCGAAGAGACAATAGACAGTGTAAATTGTAATATGGGTAATGGTCTCTTCTATCGGTTATTGTCCAAGAGACCATGGCCGGGAAACTGTAAAAGGGGCCATGGTCTCTTCCATCTGTTTTTGTCCAAGAGACTAGGAGTCAAGGTCTGGAAACTGTAATGGGGGTCATGGTCTTTGCCATCTGTTCTTGTTCAAGAGCCCTTGGACTGTGTAAACTGTACATGGCGTCATGGTCTCTTTTATCTGTTATTGTCCACGAGAACATGGACTGTGTAAACTGTAATAGGGCCCATGGTCTCTCCTATCTTTTATTGCCCAAGACACCATGTACTGTGTAAACTGTATAAGGGCTTATTGTATCTTCTATCTGTTAGTGTCCAAAAGCCCATGGATTGTGTAAATTGTATTAGAGATCATGGTCTCTTCCATCAGTTAATGTCCAAGAGACCAAGGACTGTATAAACTATAATAGAGGCCATGGTATCTTCTAACTGTTATTGCCCAAGACTCGAGGGACTGTGTACACTGTATGAGGGCTTATGGTCTCTTCTATCTGTTTTTGTCCAAAGTCCATGGACTGTGTAAACTGTATTAGAGATCATAGTCTCTTCTAACTGCTATTGTTCAAGACACTATGAACTGTGTTAACTGTAATAGGGATCAGCGTCTATTCTGTTTGTCATTAGCCAAGAGGCCAAGAACTGTGTAAACTGTAATAAGGGTTATATATAGTTCTATCTGTTATTGTCCAAGAGACAGACTAGGAACATTGACTGTGTAAACTGTAATAAGGGTCATTGTCTCTTCTATCTGTTGTCCAAGAGACCAAGAACTGTTGAAACTGTAAAAGGGTCATGGTCTGTTCTATCTGTTATTGTCAAAGAGACTATAGACTGTATAAACTGTAAAACGAGCCATGGTCTCTTCTATCTGATATTTTCCATGAGACAATAGACTGTGTAAACTGTAATAGCGGTCATGGTCTCTTCTATGTTTTATTGTCCAAGAGACCATGGACTGTGCAAACTGTAATAGGAGCCATGGATTCTTCTTTCTGTTATTTCCGAAGAGACCATGGACAGTGTAAACTGATATGGGTCATGGTCCCTTCTATCTGTTATTGTCCAAGAGACCATGCACAGTCTAAACTGTAATAGGGGTGATGGTCTCTTCTATCTGTTATTGTCCAAGAGAATATGGATTGTGTAAATTGTAATAGGGGTCATGGTCTCTTCTATCTGTTATTGTCCCAGAGACCATGGACTGTATAAATTTTAATAGGGGTCATGGTCTCTTTTATCTGTTATTTTTCAAGAGAGAATGGCGTAGAAACTGTAATAGGGGCCATGGTCTCTTCTGTTTTTGTCCAAAAGACCATGGACTGTGAAAACTGTAATAGGGGCCATGGCTTCTTTTTTCTGTTGTTTCCAAAGAGGCCATGGACTGTGTAAACTGTAATAAGGGTGATGGTCTTCTATCTGTTTTTGTCCATGAGACCATAGACTGTGTAGAGGGTATAAGGAGTCAAGGTCTCTTCTATCTGTTATTGTCAATCAGACCATGGACTGTGTAAATTGTAGAAGGGGTTATGGTCTCTTCTATCTGTTATTGTCCAAGAGACGATTGACTGTATAAACTGTAATTAGGGTCATGATCTCTTCTATTTGTTATTGTCAAAGAGACCAAGGACTGTGTAAACTGTAACTTAGATGTGAGTCTTCCATGGAATACATGTGTCGCCTGCCACTAGCATATTATGACTAATACTGATGAAAATTTAAGCTTGCCAACAATAATACTATGTCACAGATTGGCACTTAAACAAATAGGCCTGTGGTTCTCATATAGTTTGACAACATGTCAACTTTGTAGAAATTACATTGTAGTAAAGGTAAACTAATGATACTGTCAATCCTGTTTTCGGACCAAAAAAAACCAAGCTTTTCCCCCAAACTATGGTTTTATATCAATAGACTGCTGCATTGTTCTGAATATCCTGCAGATGAATCTACTGGCCATGGAAAATTAGATCAGGCATATACAGGACATACTGTCCAGATACCAGTAAATTCTCAAAACGTGTGATTTCTAGGTAAAAAATATAAGATTGCCCAAAAACTATTTCATTGATCAACATCTAAATCAATAGGCTTTTGAGTCTCATCAAGTTTTCAGTGTTGGAACTGGGATATGGCAAAGTCAGGGTATATTGTCCTTAAAATTAGTTCATTCTCAAAATCTGTAAATTCTGACTAATTCTCGAACAAAAGTGTGACGACGCAAGACGACAGAGTGATCCCTATGTGTCGACCTTTCTACGCAGACGACACAATAAGGGTCATGGTCTCTTCTATCTCTTATTGTCCAAGATATTAAGGATTATGTGAATTTTAATACTGGTCATGGTCTCTTCTATCTGTTATTGTCCAAGACATCATAGACTTTATAAACTGTAATAAGGGTCATGGTCTCTTCTATCTGATGTTGTCCAATAGACAGTGAACAGTGTGAACTGTAACAGGGATCTTGGTTTCTTCTTTCTGTCCAAGAGACCATGGACTGTGCAAACTGTAATAGGCATCATTGTCTCTTCTATCTATTATATTCCAAGATACCAGGGACTGTGTAAACTGTAAAAGTGGTCATGGTCTCTTCTATCTGTTATTGTCAATAGACCAAGAACTGTGAACTGTGATAGGGGTCATGGTCTCTTCTTTCTGTTATTGTCCAAGAGACCATGGACTGTGCAAACTTTAATAGGGGGTCATGGTCTCTTCTATCTATTATTGTCCAAGATACCAAGGACTGTGTAAACTATAATAGGAGTCATGGTCTCTTCTTGATGTTATTGTCCAAGAGATCATGGACTGTGTAAACTGTAAAAGGCGTCATGGTCTCTTCTATCTGTTATTGTCCAACAGATCATGGACTATTCAAACTGTAATAGGGGTCATGGTCGATTTTTTGTTACTGTCCAAGAGACCAGGGACTGTGTAAACTGTAATAGTGGTCAAGGTCTCTTCTATCTTTTATTGTCCAAGAGACCATAGACTTTGTAAACTGTAATAGGGGTCATGGTCTCTTCTATCTGTTATTGTCCAAGAGAGAATGGACTATATAAACTGTTTTTTGGGTTATGCTCTCTTCTATCTGTTAATGTCCAGAACACCATGCACTGTGTAAATGGTAATAGGGGTCATGGTCTCTTTTATCTGTTATTGCCCAACGGACCATGGACTATGTAAACTGTAAAAGTGGTCACTGTCTCTTCTAACTTCTAACTGTTCGAGAGACCACAGACTGTTTAAACTGTATTAAGGGTCCCGGTCTCTTCTATCTTTCATTGTCCAAGAGAACATGGCCTGGAAACTAAAATACGGGTCATGGTCTCTTCTATCTATTATTGTCCAAGAGTCCATGGACTGTCTAAACTGTAATAGAGGTCCTGATATTTTCTATCTGTTATTGTCCAAAAGACAATAGACTGTGTAAATTCTAATAGGCGTCATGGTCTCTTCTATCTGTTATTGTCCAATAGACCAAGGACTGTTTGAACTGTAATAGGAGTCATGATCATTTCTATGTGCTATTGTCCAAGAAACCAAGGACTGTAAATTGTAATAGGGGTCATGGTCTCCTTTGTCTGTTATTGTCTAAGAGACCATGGACTGTGTAAACTGTAATAGGGATCATGGTCTCTTCTGTCTGTTATTGTCTAAGAGACCAAGGACTGTGTAAACTGTTTTTGGGGTTATGGTCTCTTCTATCTGTTATTGTCCAAGAGATCATGAACTGTGTAAACTGTAATAGGGGCCATGGTGTCTTCTATCTGTTATTGCCCAAGAGAACATGGACTGTGTAAACTGTAATAGGGGTCATGGTTTCTTCTGTCTGTTTTCGTCCAAAAGACCATGGCCTGGAAACTGTAATGGGGGGGAGGGGGGTCATGGTCATTTCTATCTGTTATTTTTCAAGAGTCCTGGGACTGTGTAAACTGTATAAGGCGTCATGGTTTTTTATCTGTTATCGTGGAAGAGAACATGGACTGTGTAAACTGTTATAGGAGCCATGGTCTCTTCTATCTGTTATTGTTCAAAAGTCCATGGACTGTATAAACAATAATAGAGGCCATGGTATCTTATATCTGTTATTCCTCAAAACACCATGGACTGTGTAAACTGTATAAGGGCTTATGGTCTCTTCTATCTGTTTTATCCAAAAGTCCATAGACTGTGCAAACTGCATTAGAGATCACGGTCTCTTCTAACTGTTATTGTCCAAGAGACCATGAAATGTGTTAACTGTAATAGGGGTCAGCTTCTATTCTGTTTGTCGTTATCCAAGAGCCCTAGAACTGTGTAAACTGTAATAGGGGTCATAGTTTGTTCTATCTGTTATTGTCCAAGAGACATATCAGGGGCATGGACTGTGCAAACTGTAATAAGGGTCATTGTCTCTTCTATCTGTTGTCCAAGAGACCAAGAACTGTGTGAACTGTAATAGGGGTCATGGTCTCTTCTTTCTGTTATTATCCAAGAGACCATGGACTGTGCAAACTGTAAAAGGCGTCATAGTCTTTTCTATTTGTTACTGTCAAAGAGATCATCGATTTTAACCAGTAATAAGGGTCAGCAAAAATAAATTATCAAAAATGAGAAAATTCATCAAACTATCCAGAAAGACAAATTTCAGTATTTACGGAATCAGATTCTTTTTTGTTTCAGTCATATAAAATATAAGAAATACTATTGCTAAATTATTTGGTTTTTTTTCTTTGTCTACTATCATCCCCTGGTCATTTACGACAATAATACATAGAGCTGAATCTTGGTGTTCAAGGTTGGGTCACCAAGAGGAATTGTTAACAACCAACTTGTGCTATCAACATTATTTT
This sequence comes from Lithophaga nigra, assembly GCA_028566555.1. Classification (NCBI taxonomy): domain Eukaryota; kingdom Metazoa; phylum Mollusca; class Bivalvia; order Mytilida; family Mytilidae; genus Lithophaga; species Lithophaga nigra. Next base: position 7,727 of record JAOXYJ010016457.1, read on the forward strand.
ATGCTGCTAAAAAAACAGTAATAAGGGTCATGGTACCATGTCTTCTTTCTGTTATTGTCCAAGAGACCATAGACTGTTGAAACTGTAAAAGGGGTCATGGTCTCTTCTATATGTTATTGTCTTAAAGACCACAGACTGTGTAAAATGTAATACGGGTCATGGTCTCTTCTATCTTTTTTTGTCCAAGAGACCATGGACTGTATAAACTGTAACAGGGGCCATGGATTCTTCTATCTGTTTTTGTCCAAGAGACCGGCCTGGGAACTGTAATAGGACCATGGTTTCTTCTTTCTGTTGTTTCCCAAGAGACCATGGACTGTGTAAACTGTAATAAGGGTCATATTGTCTTCTATCTGTTTTGTCCATGAGACCATGGACTGTGTAGACTGTAACAGGAGTCAAGGTCTCTTTTCTATCTCTTATTGCCCAAGGTATTAACAACTGTGTGAATTGTAATAGTGTTCAGGGTCTCTGGTCTCTTCTATCTGTTATTGTCCAAGAGACAATAGACTGTGTAAACTGTAATAAGGGTCATGGTCTCTTCTATCTGTTATTGTCTAAGAGACCATAGACAGTGTAAACTGCAATAGGTGTCATGGTCTCTTCTATCTGTTATTGTCCAGGAAACCAATAACTGTGTAAACTATAACAGGGGTCATTGTCTCTTCTTTCTGTTATTGTCCAAGGGACCATGAACTGTGTAAACTGTAAAAGGCGTCATGGTCTCTTCTATCTGTTATTGTCGAAGACACCATGGACTGTGCAAACTGTAATAGGGGTCATTGTCTCTTCTTTCTGTTATTGTCCAAGGGACCATGAACTGTGTAAACTGTAAAAGGGGTCATAGTCTCTTCTATTTGTTATTGTCCAATAGACCAAGAACTGTGTAAACTGTAATAGTGATCAGGGCCTCTTCTATCTGTTATTGTCCAAGAGACCATGGACTGTGTAAACTGTTTTTGAGGTTGTATTCTCTTCTACCTGTTATTGCGCATCTTCTACCTGTTATTGTCCAAGAGACCATGGACAGTGTAAACTGTAATAAGGGTCATGGTGTCTACTATCTGTTTTGTCCATGAGACCATGGACTGTGTAGAGTGTAATAGGAGTCAAGGTCTCTTCTATCTGTTATTGTCCAATAGACCAAGACTTGTGTGAACTGTCATAGGGGTCATCGTCTCTTCTATCTCTTATTGCCCAAGGGACCATTGACTGTGCAAACTGTAATAGGGGTCATGGTCTCTCCTATCTATTTTATTCCAAGATACCAAGGACTGTGTAAACTGTAATGGTGGTCAGGGTCTTTTCTATCTGTTATTGTCTAATAGACCATAGACTGTATAAACTACAATAGGTGTCATGGTCTCTTCTATCTGTTATGTCCAGGAGACCAATAACTGTGTAAACTTTAATAGGGGTCATTGTCGCTTCTTTCTGTTATTGTCCAAGAGACCATGGCCTGTGTAGACTGTAAAAGGGGTCATGGCCTCTTCTATCTGTTATTGTCGAAGAGATCATGGACTGTGCAAACTGTAATAGGAGTCATGGTCAATTCTATTTGTTATCGTCCAGGAGACCATGGACTGTGTAAACTGTAGTAGGGGCCATTGTCTCTTCTACCTAATATTACGCAAGAGACCATGGACTGTGTAAACTGTTTTTGGGTTATGCTCTCTTCTACCTGTTATTGTCCAAGAGACCATGGATTGTGTAAACTGTAAAATGAGTCATGGTCTCTTCTATCTGTTATTGTCCAAGAGACCATGGACTGTGTAAAGGGTAATAGTGGTCAGGGTGTATTCTATCTGTTATTGTCCATTAGACCAACAACTGTGTAAACTATAATAGGGATAATGGCCTCTTCTATCTGTTATTGTCCAAAAGACCATGGACTTTGTAAACTGTTTTTAGTGTTATGGTCTCTTCTGTCTGTTATTGTCCAAAAGACCATGGACTGTTTAAACTGTAAAAGGAGTCATGGTCTCTTCTATCTGTTATTATCCAAGAGACCATGGACTGTGCAAACTGTAATAGTGGGCAGGGTCTCTTCTATCTGTTATTGTCGAAGAGTCCATTGACTGTGTAAACTGTAATAGGGGTCATGCTCTCTTCTATCTGTTATTGTCCAGGAGACCATGGAGTGTGTAAACTGTAAATAGGCGCCATGGTCTCTTCTATCTGTTATCGGCCAAGAGACCAAGGACTGTGTAAACTGTAATAGGGGTCATTGTCTCTTCTTTCTGTTATTGTCCAAGAGATCATGGACTGTGTAAACTGTAAAAGCAGTCATGGTCTCTTCTATCTGTTATTGTCCAAGAGACCATGGACTACGCAAACTGTAATAGTGGTCAGGGTCTCTTCTATCTGTTATTGTTCAATAGACCAAGAACTGTGTAAACTGTAACAGGGGTCATGGCCTCTTCTATCTGTTATTGCCCAAGAGACCATGGACTATGTAAACTGTTTTTAGGGTTGTGGTCTCTACTATCTGTAATTGTCCAGGAGACCATGGAGTGTGTAAACTGTAATAGGGGTCATGATCTTTTCTATGTGCTATTGTCCATAAAACCTAGGACTGTAAACTGTAATAAGGGTCATGGTCTTTTTATGTGCTATTGTCCAAGAAACCAAGGACTGTAAACTGTTATAGGGGTCATGGTCTCCTTTGTCTGTTATTGTCCAAGAGACCATGGACTGTGCAAACTGTAATAGGGGTCATGGTCTCTTCAAATGTTATTGTACAAGAGACCAGAGACTGTGTAAACTGTAATAAGGAGTCATGGTCTCTTCTATCTGTTATTGTCCAAGAGACCATGGACTGTGCAAACTGTAATAGTGGTCAGGGTCTCTTCTATCTGTTATTGTCGAAGAGACCATTGACTGTGTAAACTGTAATAGTGGTCATGGTCTCTTCTATCTGTTATTGTCCAATAGACCACGAACCATGTAAACTGTAATAGGGGTCATTGCCTCTTCTATCTGTTATTGTCCAAGAGACCATGGACTATGTAAACTGTTTTTAGGGTTATGGTGTCTTCTATCTGTAATTGTCCAGGAGACCATGGAGTGTGTAAACTGTAATAGGGGTCATGGTCTCTTGTATCTGTTATTGCCCAAGAGACCATCGACTGTTTAAACTGTAATAGGGGTCATGATCTTTTCTATGTGCTATTGTCCAAGAAACCTCGGACTGTAAACTGTAATAGGGGTCATGGTCTTTTTATGTGCTATTGTCCAAGTAACCAAGGACTGTAAACTGTAATAGGGGTCATGGTCTCCTTTGTCTGTTATTGTCCAAGAGACCATGGACTCTGTAAACTGTAATAGGGGTCATGGTCTCTTCTATCTGTTATTGTACAAGAGACCAGGGACTGTGTAAACTGTAATAAGGGTCATGGTCTCTTCTTTCTTTTATTGTCCAAGATATTAAGGACTGTGTGAATTGTAATAGTGGCCAGGGTATTGTGAAAGAGACCATAGACTGTGTAAACTGTAATAAGGTCATCTATCTGTTATTGTCCAATAGACCAAGGACTGTGTGAACTGTAATAGGGGTCATGGCCTATTCTATCTGATATATCCCAAATTACCAAGGACTGTGTAAACTAGCTGTAATAGTGGTCAGGGTGTCTTCTATCTGTTATTGTCCAATAGATCAAGAACTGTGTAAACTGTAATAGGGGTCATGGCCTCTTCTATCTGTTATTGTCCAAGACACCATGGATTGTGTAAACTGTTTTAGGGTTATGGTCTCTTCTATCTGTTATTGTCCAAGAGACCATGGATTGTGTAAACTGTAAAATGAGTCATGGTCTCTTCTATCTCTTATTGTCCAAGAGACCATGGACTGTGTAAACTGTAATAGTGGTCAGGGTGTCTTCTATCTGTTATTGTCCAATAGACAAGAACAGTGTAAACTATAATAGGGGCCATGACCTATTCTATCTGTTATTGTCCAAGAGACCATGGACTGTGTAAACTGTTTTTAGTGTTATGGTCTCTTCTATCTGTTATTGTCCAAGAGACCACGGACTGTGTAAACTGTAAAAGGGGTTATGGTCTCTTCTATCTGTTATTGTCCAAGAGACCATGAACTGTGCAAACTGTAATAGTGGTCAGGGTCTCTTCTGTCTGTTATTGTCGAAGAGTCCATTGACTGTGTAAACTGTAATAAGGGTCATGGTCTCTTCTATCTGTTGTTGTCCAATAGACCAAGAACTGTGTTAACTGTAACATGGGTCATGGCCTCTTCTATCTGTTATTGTCCATGAGACCATGGAGTGTGTAAACTGTAATAGGGGCCATGGTCTCTTCTATCTGTTATTGCCCAAGAGACCAAGGACTGTGTAAACTGTAATAGGGGTCATGGTCTCTTCTATCTGTTATTGTCCAATAAACCAAGAATTATGTAAACTGTAATAGGGGTCACTGCCTCTTCTATTTGTTATTGTCTAAAAGACCATGGACTATGTAAACTGTTTTTAGGTTTATGGTCTCTTCTATCTGTAATTGTCCAGAAGACCATGGAGTGTGTAAACTGTAATAGGGGTCGTGGTCTCTTCTATCTGTTATTGCCAAAGAAACCATGGACTATGTAAACTGTTTTCTTCTATCTGTAATTGTCCAGGAGACCATGGAGTGTGTAAACTGTAATAGGGGTCATGATCTTTTCTATGTGATATTGTCCAAGAAACCTAGGACTGTAAATTGTAATAGGGGTCATGGTCTTTTTATGTGCTATTGTCCAAGAAACCGAGGACTGTAAACGGTAATAGGGGTCATGGTCTCCTTTGTCTGTTATTGTCCAAGAGACCATGGACTGTGTAAACTGTAATAGTGGTCATGGTCTCTTCTGTTATTGTCCAATAGACCAAGAACTATGTAAACTGTAATAGGGGTCATTGCCTCTTCTATCTGTTATTGTCCAAGAGACCATGGACTATGTAAACTGTTTTT